>OX418227.1:3532499-3648690 GCA_948455865.1 Conomelus anceps
ATACAATAACACATGGAGAACTTCAAGTTCAAAATCAGTTGGGACAAGGTTGAACATTTTTTGCAGGCAACTAAGGCTTATAACTAGCAATCTAGTCTTTGAAACCTATTCAATCTTGAATTAATCAAGTAACTCATCCTCTCCTTCTTTTTTCTCCTCCTTCTTCTTCTTATCTTCCTATTCTTATTCTTCTTGTTCATTCTCTCATTATTCTTATCTTTCTCCTCCAAAATAATGAGTATATTTTCGTTATTGATAATTATGTTTAATGAGATGCATGTCATTCTTATTACTATAAATCTGTGTTCATTCTATGTATAAATATATACAATTAAATGTTCATTTCATTGGCATTTGAGTCAATTTATTCGCAACATTATTAATTCTTGTTCTCTAGAACTGCTTTAGTCTACAATGGGGTGAACTGAAGTTAATGAAGCCACGAAACTCCTGGGCGCTCTTTGTAAGGGTGACCGATTGGATTGGCCAGCAAAAAAGACTGTTCTCTGCTGTAAAATCACTTCCCTGGTGGTTTGGAATCCACCTAAAACTGTAGGTCCAACTCATCAATCACCAACATCCAATTCATTACCCACGCACTGGTCTCAGACCTATCATCCTCCGAAAAGAAAATAGAATTCAATAATTTAAATTTAAGAAGTGAATGAAAAGTCAATTGTTCGTCGTCAAGACTAGTTTTAATGACATTTATTAGAAAAAGTTATTAATTCCAAAATCACTTTTGATACTTTAAATTATGGCAAATACCTCCGCTATTGCGGACATTCACAACAACAGTGAATTGCTACGAAAACCGATGAATGTCATTTGAAACACTTGCAGCAGCCATTTTGGGCACAATTCAACTCTGCAAACCACTGATCAGAAAACAAAATTCAACCCTTGATTTTGTAGAAAATATTGTCATCTTCACGTTCGCAGGGAACGGGTTCCTCAGAAACCCAACCGTTTTCGAGGTTTTAACAAGAAACTTCGAAACGTCTAAATCTCCATTACAAAATTATGTTTTTTTTTTCATTTTTAGAGGTGAAGTGATCGCACAAGATTGAGAATATGAAATATGGATTTAGAAAATACTCAAAATACATTCTGAAACTTTTAGAAACATTTTTTAATCTATAAATGTAGTTGATAATTGAGGTTTTCTTGATTGAGTGGCCGCCATATTTGATTTCGTCATAGCGGGAAGGTGCCGAATAGTCATCACTTTCTAGGAAATCTACTGAAAATTAATTTTATTTTCAATATTTAGGAATTTAATAAGTTTTATCATCTTCCAAAAAAAACTCCAGATATAACTTTTTATTTAAGAATGAATGAATATTTTTTATTAGACAAAAGTACAAAACATTTCTTACATAATAAAAATCTCTCACAACTAATAAAAAGGTTTGCATCCCGGGGCTACGTAGAGCCTGTGCGGGATTTAACCTTTGTATCAGTGTAAGTGATTTTTATTATGTAAGAAATGTTTTGCACATTTGACTAATAAAAACTATTCATTATTTTTTTTATTTTATGATTATTTTACTGAATCGATCATTTGTTGATAGATGTTAATCAATACTTTTTTTCTTCGGGGGATGAAGCCCACATAGGTCTGAGACCTGTGCGTGGGTCATGAATTGGATGATGGTGATTGATGAGTTGGACCTACAGTTTTAGGTGGGTTCCGAACCAACGGGAAGTGATTTTACAGCAGAGAACAGAGTCTTTTTTGCTGGCCAATCCAATCGGTCACCCTTACAAAGAGCGCCCAGGAGTTTCGTAGCTTATCTCTGATTGAGCAGATACCTGCTACGGCACTCGGCTATCATTAAAATAGTTTTAATTTATGCGTTACTTTTTTGTTACAGATGGTAACCGATGTCCTGAACGATGACGATTGGCAGGAAGAAGTGAAGCCAGTGGTGGTGCTGCATGACAGGCTGATGACTGATGCAGCGCTAGGAACGGCTCCCATCAAAGTTGAACACTCCTACTGTTCGCTGGACTCCAATGACCCTCATTCACCTCTCACATCTCTCGAAGGTGAGTCCAAATTTTTAAATTGATTAATATTCACTCGAACAGTCAATTAGGTTCAGATTCAGATGACTTTATTTGTGCAAATTTACAATGTGCATTGATGATAACAGTATTAACACGATTAGAAACACTTGGAACACTCAAGTGATGTACAGTGATTTTGGAAAAGTTAACATACTGGTTGAATAGAAAAGATTATAAATATAACAAATAGATATTCTAAGGTATTGTACAGCAGAAACTATTGATGTGATTGGTAAAAAAGAATGAGAGCTTGGATCTGAGAGATGAATTACACAAAAAGGCGAAGTCTTGGCCATTCTTACACTTAACCTGCTCAACATGTCCTACTTTTTCACATATCAATAGGTATTAATGAAATTGATTAATACATGGATGTCATGGAAATCATGGATATTCAAAGAGGTCCTCACATTTCTTGTAAGTCTCAAATAAAGGTAATTTGTGTTGTAGTTTAGGAATGAATTTTATTGTGATCATCTAGCAATTTGATAAGCTGTATCATCTTCTAGAATTTCTCCAACTATAGCTTCTTTTTTATAAATAGAGATTTGTGCCACCTACATTTACAATGTAAAATTGCTTGATCCCTGCGTGCTTTAGTTATTTTTTAAAAACTATTTCTGAAATCATTATTGACACTTTGGTTTTACTGTACTTGATGAGGCATGCTGCTTATGCCAACCTTCTTTATAGTGTCCTTATATTGTATAAGTATATGAACCGTATTGTCCTGCAATTTAGAATCATCCAGTCATACAATAAATCAATCAAACTTGACACTTTTCCTCATTAATAGCTTTCAGTGGAGATAATGTAAAATGGATACCATGATGTTTAATTTCAACATAATATTCCATTTAGTTTCTCATTTTGGTAATAACTTACTGTTCGCATCAGTTTGTAGTGCATAAGCATATGTATATATATAGGTCCCATTGTATGTTGAACGACCACCCGTATATTTTTGAATGCTATAGAAAATCTATATAAATGTTTGTGTGATAAGTGGTGGAATACTATTGTTGATGTAAGTTTGTATCGATTAGTCATTTGCTGAAGAGCTATTCTTCGTTTATTGAACTTTTGACTAAGTTGAACGGCTCTGAACTACTAACCTTCACCCTGGGAAGTGACTTCTATTCGTGACAGGATGCATTGTATATTGGGATATGACTGTATATAGTAATAGTATACTACAGTATATGACTTATATTTATACTAATAGTTTAGGGTCGATTACATTGGGATAGTTACTCGCTAAGCGAGTAGCGAGTAGGAACGTTACAGACCGACTGTGCTACAGCAGCTCAGCATACGAAGCCGAATTATATAAAAAATTAAACTTCCATAATTACCCCACAACTATGGAATTTCAAAGACAATAAATAATATTGCAACAAAAAATTAAAATATAAAGTTTATCAACAATTAATCAATAAAATTTCATCAAAACAGTTCAAAGAACATACAATACATCTCATTTGAATTGTTATGTTGGCAGTCTGCGTGGCTAAATGTCGGCTTTGGCTACAATAATATTGTATTTTGGTGTCGGCTACTTTGCCAGCGACTACCAAATTTGACAAATCCAAAGTAGACAGGCTCTCAACTTTGAATTTGGTCAAATTTGGTAGTCGCTGGCAGAGTAGCCAACACCAAAATGCGATATTATTGTGGCCAAAGCCGACATTTAGCCGCGGAGACTGCCAACTTGACAATTAAAATGAGATAATATATTGTATGTTCTTTGAACTGTTTTGATGAAATTTTATTGATTAATTGTTGATAAACTTTATATTTTAATTTTTTGTTGCAATATTATTTATTGTCTTTGAAATTCCATAGTTGTGGGGTAATTATGGAAGTTTAATTTTTTATATAATTCGGCTTCGTATGCTGAGCTGCTGTAGCATGGTTGGTCTGTAACGTTTCTACTCGCTACTCGCTTAGCGAGTAACTATCCCAATGTAATCAACCCTTAAGACTGTAAGGGTGAAATCTACTATTCTGTTTGAAATCTATCCATTTCTATTCTTCCCCCAAAACAGTAGTAAAGTATATAAACAGTCACCTTTTTATTGCAAAGTGTCTTCATACCAGAGACACTACGAGCACTTGAGGTTAAATGGTCGAATGGACGAATTTTTGTCCAAACTTCGCCTTTCCATGTAAATGAGTCAATTAGAATTTCATTTCATCAGTTCTACCTATTAGATCAGTGTTAATATTTACAATAAAATGTAAATACTATCAAGTCTACTTTCTATGTGATGTTGAAATATTATATGAAAGCACACATTTGAAAATTGTAAATTTATCATGAATAAAGTAATTTAACCTAATCTAATCACTCACCAAAACTTTACAATCTACTTGCAAGAAACATACAGAAAATGCCACACGGCAAGAAATTCAAAATATCAAAACCGAAATACATCGTCACTGGATGATAAATACAGGAAGACAAACTATTGAAACTACAATTTCAAACAATGTGTGAGCTCTCTAAAATTAATCCTAATATTAAAACAATAAAATTAATATAACCTAATATTAAAATACTGAATCCTGAAAACTTTGGATTGCAAACCTACTCTAGAACATGGCGTGCTATAGTATAGAAACCTAGTTATATGGGTAGGAAATTCTACAACAAACTACCGCAGTTTTTGAAGAGTCTTGAAAATATAAAAATATTTAAAAACAATTGAAAAAATATTTAGTTGATAAAGCTTTTTATAGTGTACAAGAGTTCCTTTCACATCAAAATTAAGCCTCACCTCAACTAATTGAAGTAATTATGGTATCTAGTGTATAATATTGTTGATCTGACTTGTCTTATACTCCTTAACTGGAGTCTCCAAGACGTAATCTACCAAAAAAAAAAAATAATAAAAAATAGTAGCCTAGAGTAGGTTAATTTCCACACCAAAAGTTTATAAAAATGTAATCTTGGTAGGTAGTTTTAGTCATGTAGTCTTATATGAAAAAAATGTGTTTGTTTTAATTACTTTTTAAATGGAAGTAAAATATTCAATAGCAAGTCAGAGCTCATTAAAAAAAAATTAAGTCCTCCAAATTAGTGCTTTTCACGGTTAATGTATTGCAATAGTTTCTAGGTGCTATATTCTGTAGGTCCATCATCATTATCATCCACTCATTACCCACGCACAATTCTCGGACTCACGTGGGCATCATCGCCATCATCACAAAACGTTTTGCTCATTTAAAAAAATTAATTCCTCAAAATTATTGCTCTTTGCGGCTACTGTCTTGCTATAGTTTCTAGGTGGTGCTATATTCTTTACAGGGGTGCCCACAGGGGGGGGGGGGCTATGACGTAGACTGCGTCATTGAAATTCTTGGGGGGGGTTCTAAAAAACGTTTTGGGGGGGGGGGGCGTAAAGTTGATTGAAACCGTGTTTAACGTGACAACATTCAAAAATATATTACGAAGTCACCAGATAGAATGTCAATTAATTAAAATATATTTATAATTATTATTATACAATTGAATATGAATTCCCTAAAATAGTTATGTTTAGGATTTGTGCAGGAAGTTATTATTCAAACTTAGCAAGATGCTAAGTGAGTGCTCTGAAAGTGGTTTTATACAACTTTACTCTCCTTAACAGTTACTAGTTAATCAGCAGAAAGAACAATAAGTCGATTTAAAATTATCAAAAACAGACTCAGATCAGCTATGGGAGACTCATGGTTGTCCAATCTAATGGTTCTAGCTGCAGAAAAAGATGTACTTGAGTCTGTTTCTAACGAAAAAAATTGAAAGGTTTTCTGTTTCCTCATCACAAAGACAAAAACTTCTATGTGGGGTTTAGAGAGATAGATTTAACAAGCTTAGAAGCCTAGCTAACTTGTGACCACAGCCTACAAATTTAAAATGTTTGACATCAAACTGTTGATGTTTTTCATATATTTTACGATAACTACTTACTAATAAGTAAGAACTTCTATAGCAAAACTAACTAAATACTAAAAATTCAGTAATTTTTCATAACTATGTCTTTATTTTGTTTTTGAAAGGCACTTCTTTCGATTGTGTGTTGTAAATAACTATACATGAAATGTGTGCCTTTTATGTACTTCATCCATACATAAATTCTCCCAAGATTCCAAGAAAATAACCTGTTGTTTAACTACCGTCCAATAAATGACTTGGTATTTTGAATTTTTGTGTTTTACAAATGAAGTTATTAACTCATTGTTTTCACTTCCTTTAAAGGAACAACTTTGTAGAATTATTTAACCTTACTGTAATTGGTACACTGAACATAAACTAATAGGTATTTCATTTTTATTGAACATTGTGTATTTGTAATAAAATTTTATTGTTTAAAAACCATTTAGGTACAAATCCTTATTTAGCTATTTTGCAGTTAGTTAATTGAGCAGAAGTTCAAATATTCATTTCATTGCTATTTCTTTTTTACCTTTACAAAAAAATGTTACCTATGTAAAGAATATCAAGAAATATAGATACATTTTGTATATTATTGACTGGGTTTTAATTTTTTCAATAGTTATAAAAATCTTCTTTTAGTTTTAGAAAGGATACGGGGCTTTTTTCGCATTTTCTTTTGGGGGGGGGGGGTTGGTGCTAAATTTAGGGGGGGTGCGTCATGAGCCTTAGGGGGGGTGGGCACCCCTGCTTTAGATCCATCCATCCACACCATAATAATTATTATCCACTCATTACCCACACATTAGTCTCAGACTCATGTGGGCATCATCACAAAAAGTTGTGCTCATTTTAATTGAGCTTTCATTTAAGCAAAATTTTTATCTTCCCATCCAGCTCGATTGACCTGGAGGCTCGCTTCACCGGTACTATTGGATAATTAAGAGTTTAATGACTTTTCTTTAAAAAATAGAGGGTGTTATTAATCACACACTAATTCAACATGTGAAAAATATATCAAGGAAATAAAGTAGTACTAGGAAATATCAGATTCTTTCCTATATGTATGTGTAACAGGAAAAGGAAACGACCAACACCGATAAGAATATTCACACGACATTCGGTCGCAAGTACGCGTATTCACGCTAGTGCGCCCGCCGGCTTAATAAAAATGTTCACTTATTGAAGAAGCAGAGTCCGCTACAGTATATACTGTGCACTTCCTATCCAACATTTATAATTATTATTATTATCATATCTTGCCGTATCCGTTCAGTTAGGTCGTCGCCATATTGTCTTCCGAACTACTTTAAAACTATTTTCTATTCCTCATGAATTTCTAATTAAAAATTCTGCCGGAAAGATAGCTGGGTGGTCACCTTATTATGGATGCATTGTCTGTTACCGTAGTATACCTATATATACTATCTGTTGTCGGTAACCTACAGTATTACTATACCTTAATAGTATATCTATATTATACTTGTCGGTTTTTGCCGAAAGAATGATTGAGAAGTGATAGCAGACCCTTTATTCGGTTGGGAATGGGAGTGAATTTTCGCATTGTTAAATTGAGGTGCGGTCAAGTCTCGAAATGTTCTTTCTTTGTAGTGATATTGTGGAAGATATCCTTAATGAATAAAAAATACTTGAAGCTGTCATAACCACATTTATTGAAAACAGTGAGATACTAGTTTCAATTGTTACACCATTATCAATATCAAACAAACTAAAACTAAAGTACAGAGTAGCTTAATATGTAGACTACTAAACACAGAATGATACTATTGGCTGAGGGTGAAAGTGCCTCTCATAGGCTGACCTCCATTGAAAGTCTGTGATTGGCTGAAGGCCAACTGGTGGGAGGAGCAACAAGAAACAATCAGTGCCAAAATCAGGAACCAAAACATAAGAATACGCAAGAAGGCTAGAATTAACAATAACAAATATTTGATTGTTTAATCCATTTCAACTAATGAAATTGCATAATTTAAACTTAGCGGTTGGGTCCCCCGCTTTGTGGCAAGCAGAGTGGCTCAGTCTTGTGCTGTCCTTAATTGATTTAAATTTAGAATATTGATAATTTTGAAGGACAACACGCTCAAAATAGGTCAAACAGGAAAAATGACCAAAGTTATTTTTAGTGTGGTTGATCTGACTTATCACACTCGAGACTTGACCGTACCTCAATTTAACAATGCAAAAATTCACTTCCATTCCCAACCGAAAGAGGGCTCTGCTATCACTTCTCAATTCATCCAGTTCTTAATCCATCAATATCAATCAATGATCGATGATGTTGATATGATTGAGAGTGTGCAGAAAAGATTCCTGCGGTATTTGTATTATAAGATTACAGGTTTCTACTCTTCAACCATTCCTTATACTGATTTGTTAACTTTATTCAATTTGGACAGTTTGGAAAATAGACAAAAAACCAACTGCCTTATATATTTTTCTAAAGATATTCGTTGCATTAAATGCAAATTAAATAAATTTTATGATGACATCAATTCTATCTTGTATAAACTTCAATGTTAGTGACAGTCGAGCAAGATCTATGGATTTATTTCAATATAAATTATGTCGTACAAATTTAATGTTATACTCACCTTTATATAAATTTGTTAAGTTAGCTAATTCTTTTGCCTCTGATATTGACATATTCACTTGTACTCCTCAAAACTTCTATAATTTTGTTAAGTCCTTGAATTATTCTTAGTAGATGCCTCCTTTTAGTTCATTCTTATAGATTTAATTGTATCATTATTTTTTTTTTTTTTTAGGATGAAGCCCACATAGGTCTGAGACCTGTGCGTGGGTAATGAGTTGGATGATGGTGATTAATGAGTTTTTTGCTTCATTATTTTTCTTCTATATTAACCTCAGTATATTCTCTTTTTTTCTCTATTTGATGTTATTACTGTCAATATGTATTATTTTTGCTCAGTTGCAGAGTAATAGGAGTATAAAACTCTGTTCTGCAACTCTTGAAAATAAATAAAATAGACTACAAGAACGGGACAAGGCAATTCTAAACACTATTAAAGAAACGACTTTCCAGATTTATTAATACAATATAACCGAAAAGATAATCAACTAACTAATCGTAGAAATACTATTTAAAAAATTATAACAATTGTCGCCATTAGTTTTAATGTTAAAGTTTCAAAGATATAAGTGTAATTTATCAAATATTTTAAGGAATTTAAGGAATATTTTCAGCAGAATGTTTTATTTTAAAACATGTTGTGACATTGATGAAGCAATGGTATCTGTTCAATCAGAGAGATAAGCTGCGTTCTTGTAGGTCCCGTTCGTAACGGTGACCGATTAGATTGGCCAGCAAAAAAGACACTGTTCTCTGCTGTAAAATCACTTCCCGGTGGTTCGGAACTGTAGGTCCAACTCATCAATCACCATTATCCAACTCATTACCCACGCACAGGTCTCAGACCTATGTGGGCTTCATCCTCAAAAAAAAAAAAAAAAAAAAAAAAAAAATAGATGTTAATTAGGTTAGAACTATTTCAATGCCATAAATGAATTCATTTGTCTTTTACATTGAGATGCTTATAAAATTTTTGTTTCTAATATAATAAATTAATGCATTGACAAGTTACTAGAATTTGGTCAGTTGAGAAGATTGAGTTGGTGTCTTATGTTAGTCGATGCAGGATGGAACAGGAGCTTCCATCTTGCATGACATCCCATCACCAAAGGTGAAACCTTAGTTAATTTTACAATTTCATTCATGAGCTAAAGAATAGGCCGACCCCATAACCAATCAACATATCTATCTTGCATATATCTTGCTCTAAGGTTTAAAATATTCAGATATATGCCAAACGAGTTGCCAATCCCCTTATTTCTGCTAAATTACTAGCTAGTATAAAAGTCAGTTCAATAAATATTTATATTTTGTGTTGTGATATGAGTTAGAGGTGAGGTAATTATTATGTTTAACTATAGATACATTTCTATTTTGAGGGAGTAAACAAACAATCATTTCAATCAACCTGAGCTACGCAGCCCATTACATACATGGTGCATACGGTTAAATATTCAGTGGAGGCCGTTACAGTAGAAACAATTAGTCTGTGCGCACGGCCGTTTGGTAGTCAGTCATGGCGAGGGGAGTGTTTATCGCTCATTTCTAAAAACATGTGGCCCGTGCGACGCTGCAGATGTCTTCAAGGTCAACTAGTCAACTTTTACAGGACGGCTAGTAGTGAAACCAGAGCCACGCGCCCAGACTAATTGTTTCTACTGTACACAATATAATATCATAACCTAATAGGAACTAAACCTTAAATTTCCAACCAAATAGTATCACATTGTGACTAACACTCTGTGTAATACATTGTCTTATACCTTAACTGGAGTCTCCAAGACGTAATCTACAAAAAAAAAAAAACATATACATAAATAATATGCATATTCTTGAGCAGTGACAGTCAAAGACAAATTATATTTATAAATGTATTACCTACTCTTGAAAAATTCCAACCAGTATTATTTGCAGCAAAGCAAGAAGACCCAGCTGTGCTGAGCCCTTGTAACTAATTTGCCCTTCTAATGGAAAATTTCCCTGGAGCGGAAACTCGGTGCTCGCCTCACCCTGAAATTGAATTGAGGTTTCCCAATAATTAAATTTAGTCGTAATTTGCAATCAAGCTGGGAATAATGGCGATAAAATACAGACGTGTTCATGAATGAATCAGTTGCATTGTAATGTGATGTTAATAGAAAATTGCAGTTATTAGGTCTCACCTGACAATACGGTGTGACGAACTGACTGAGAAATGTGGGTTAAACTTTTATTGAGAACAATGAAGTCATGATCGATGCATTATTCTACAGTGATTACCAACGAAAAATGATAGTAAAGTTTATTCCATAGTTGGAAAACGAATTATTTTTTGATTTAATAATTTTTTGAAGATTACATCTTGAAGAATCCCGGCCTGAAGTACTAGACAGATTATTTTTTTGACAATGTGTGGTGGTTTAAAGTAGGATTTCTATGATCGAATAATTTTTATTAGTCAAAAGTAAAAACATTTCTTACATAATAATAATCTCTTAGAACTAATAAAAAAAATATATTGAAATATAATTTTAAGTTCTATTGAAATATGACACTACTATGATACTTAATTTTTTCTTTTGAAGGATGAAGCCTACATAGGTCTGAGACCTGTGCGTGGGTAATGAGTTGGATGATAATAATGATGGTGAGTTGGACCTACAGTTTCAGGTGGGTTCCGTACCACCGGAAAGTAGTATTACAGCAGAGAACAGTTTTTTTGCTGGCCAATGCAATCGGTCTCCCTTACAAACCGGGCCCAGGAGAGCGTTGCTTATCTAATCTGATTGAACAGATACCTGCTACAGCTCACGGCTATTTCCCCTTTAATCATATCATAATATATTGTCTAGTTTGAAGAAAACTTCGAATAAAATTCTTGAGTAACTCAAGAATGTTATTTATTTATTTATTCATTTAACTAACATACAATCAATGTGAATACAACAGGCTATTTATTGCCCAAAACTGCTTTTCACAAAATTTCAAATTAGAATGAAAATCTTAGGTTAGGTCTGTTTCTCTAAAAATTTCACCTTGATTCACGAGTCTTTTTCAGAAAAAGAATATTAATTTTGCTTTTACTTTTAACAAAATACCATCACAGTCCAAAAATATATATTTAATTTTGAATTCAACCAATAGGTTTATTCATGTTTCTAAATGGAAACATTAAGTATGAAACTGTGAAACATTTTTAATCATCTCCAAATAATTCAATTTAGAGAACTTCCAAAAAAAATTTAGTAGTAGTAAATTCAGTGCTGTTTAATCTGGTAACAATTGAATCTGACAACCAATTACAAGATCTTAACATTAGTGTGTTTAAATGGCATGATAATTACTTACTTCAAATTCTCCCTAGACATTAATTTGAATAATTGAATTCAACAAACTGAATCTATTGGAATTCGATTATTTATTCAGTATAATTTATTATGATTAACTGTTTCATCTTATTGAACATGATTATGCTAAATCCATTTAAAAACTCACACGAACGTTTTTGCTAAATATATTACTGGATTGGTTTTTCCTGATGATTCCCACAACAGTCTGAGACTTGTGTGTGGGTGATGAGATGAATGATATGAAGTTTTTTTTGTAGATTACGTCTCGGAGACTCCTGTTAAGGATTATAAGACAAGTCAGATCAACAACAATATTATATTTACAATCTTATACAATAGTTACCATAGTTACTGTGTCAATTAGTTGAGGTGGGACTTACTTTTGATGTGAAAGTAACTCTCGTACACTATAAAAAGCTTCAACTAAATATTTTTTCAATTATTTTTTTAAATATTTTTATATTATGGATGGTAGCATGGCCTCCTCTAACAAGGCCGCGGCGAGGGAAATGTGGCAACGCCGCAGTCCCGGCCTATCGAGCCAGCCGCTGTAGCACTCGTTCATATGGAGCTTCCATGCAGTACTAATGTTTAAACGCTTGTTAGGATGGATTTTCGGTGGATTTGACTACTGCAATAATGCCAGACTAATAACTACTAATAATGTTAGAGGTGGCCATGATGGTAGACGTACAGCTTTAAACAATGAGTCCATTCTTGTATTAACAGTACGTTACAGATTTTATGAAAATTAATGATTAATAAAATTAACAATAATTGCGAATCTTGAAGCTGGTAGAATGGGTGTTTACTACACATGTGGCTCCACTGAAAAATCTCTACTAAATGCCTAACTAACTTCATTCTATGAAATGAATTTCAAATTCTTACACTTCCAATAATATTGATAGACCATAAATAATCACTAATAACAATTGGCCTAAATTTGCATAAATTTAATTATTTGATTTGAGCCATATTTTTAGTAACTCTGACACCAGACCTGAACCAGCCAGGTCACAAGATATTATTTTTCCTGCAACTTCTCGTAAAGTAGTTCTTTGTGTACTGAAAACTAATTGTAAAATACCTCTTTACTGCTCTGCTAGCGTTAATAGTTATTTATGTATTAAGAGTGTGAAGCGCGACTTCATCGCTTGAGCCAAAACATTTACTGCGCGACGCATAGCGGAGCGCAGTAATTTTGCGACAGCGATAAAGAAGCTTCACGCGCGAATTACATACAATATTTTTCCTACAACTGAAGTTCTGGATTCCAACACAATAAAAACTTGTAGTTTGTAACATCACAGACCGTGCGCGAATTTGGTTAGCGTTCGCCATTGTTGAGGTTATGTGAATTTCACGGATTCCGTGATCCACCAATGAGAAAACATCAAAATCAAAACAGAAGCGTAAAGAAAACAGCTGGCGAGCGTAAAGTACTTTACCGCTTGCGGAGCAGTAAAGAGGTATTTTACAATTAGTTTTCAGTACGTAAAGAACTGCTTTACGAGCAGTTGTAGGAAAATAACTATTTTACCAATAACAATTAATCACCATAAATGTTATTCTTTTTAACAGCTATCTCGCACTATCTCTTTAATTTTGCCTCTCGGGTTTTTTCACTCTCGCTCGCTCTCTCTCTCTCTTTATTTCCTCTCTCTCTTTCTCTCTCTCTCAGACACACACACACACACCTCTGGTCAAAGTGTCAGATTGCTGATCAAAATGTCACTTGAAATTCTGTCAACTCACGCTATGATTAGAAAAATTATTAGACATTGTGTCTGACCCGAAGGCCCTTCACGAAAATGAAATGTAATGGAATGTCATCATCAATTTTCGCCACTCGCGCCCAACGTTGCCGTGCTAATCGATATTTATTAAATTCGATAGATCGCTATCACGAAATCGACATATCGATAAATCGTTTTTTGAGACTCGAACGATCGCTTTCTAAAAACGGGATTAGAAACGTTGCCGTCACGAAGGGTCGAAACGCAACGAAACTGCGACCACGACTTTGAAGGACGGCAACGAAACTGGGTCTGCGTTTCAATTTTAAATTGAATTTAAATTTTGAATATTAACAACGCAGATCGTTATCGCGAACAAGAAATCAAAGAATAGAAATTCAATTGCAAGTGATAATGCATTGAATTGCTTTCATGGTAGCGGACTCATGAAGCTAATTTTAGCTTATAATATGGTGTTATGGTGTTATAATATGGTAATATGGTTGTCTAATTTATATTTAGTAAATATTAAAAATATTGCAAATAAAAATCTCGAAAGTGCTGAAAATATTTGCTAAAATAACGTAAATGGCTCGAAATAATATTGGGAAATGAAGCTTGAATATAGTTCAAATTTTATAAAGTAGGCTATGTAGTGAATGCAGTATAAATTAATATAGTAGGAGCAGAACTTATTAATTTCGAAGTGCTATTAAGTTATACTGAATACTTCCGCAATGGCGGATATTGACAACAATATTGAATAGCTGATGGAAATCTATGAATGCTAATCTATACAAAAATATCAGTCACCACCGGGAATCGAACCACTGACCTCCCAATTGCCGGTCGGGCGACTTAACCGCTAGACATAGTGACCCTTCTGCACAGCAGCACTCATTTTAAACTTGGCCATATCAGCTCATATCTCACAAGTTAAGGGAATTCGAAATTAATAAATTCTGTTTCTGTATATTTTTTTATTGCTGATGATTCCCACATGAGTCCGAAACGTGTGCGAGGGTAATGAGGTGAATGATAACACATAGATGCCAGACGGAGGAGCGGGATTCGAACCCACGACCGCTGAAACGACAGCAAGTTGAAGTTGCGACGCCTCAACCAACTGCGCTACGCGGCCCATATCTGTCAGTTTGTCAAATTGTCAGTTACTTCAAACTAATATATTAGGAAACTATATAATAAAAAACAGCACATAAACAACCAAAATTCATCAATGAATAATAATGATAATGATTCGTCATCAACCAAATGACTTTCTCTTGACCTTTTTTGTTTAATATGTGCAAAAAAAAACTTGAAAAGTCCTATTGTTTAGGCATTGAGGACAGAATAATAGCAATAATTTTAGCCTGTTGCTGACAGGAAGAGGTTCTGAAATCATAACCTAAAAAGCCGGAAAAGGCAACAGAGAGCGAATGCCAGAGGAAGTAAAGTGAATGGAAATAGTATACAGTAACTACATGGAATGATCTGGAGCAAAGATATAAATGTCCACCATCAAAACTGATTATATCTATAGATAGCGCTGTACTAAAACGGTGATCATATTTTGTGATATGTATTGTCGGGATTTTAGATGATTCCCCAGACTGGAATAACTGTGCATGAAACTGTCTGGAAGCTGTTCTTTCTCTGGTCGTAATGTTTAAGTGTAACTAGATTGAGGAAGCACTGGAAAAAAATTGAAAATACGAAATCTGAATGAAATTGTTAATGTTATTTTGCGGATCACAACTTTCCCCATTCCTTATGTATTTAAAAAAAATAGTATATTTTTTAAATGTCGTGCTTGAAGTGTAAAAAAAATGATGAATTTCTTTCTTTTTTTATTGATGACAAAGCTTACACGGGTCTGAGACTTGTGTGTTGGTCGTGAGGTGAATGTTGATTCGATGATGTTACCTTTTTATGGCAAATTCAATGAATTGCAGTCAATTTTAATTGAGAATAAATAATATTTTTACTCACGTGGGCCAAACGTTTTCGAATCGAGAAGATTCATTTTCAAATTTTGCCGTGAAATATTTATTTTATTTAAAATATCTATACAATTTATATCATATTTATTTTCAAATATTCTTTGCATAAATAATACGAATATAATTATTTTCTCACATAGGCTTAGCGTTTTCAAATTTTGAAAATAAAACTCCACGATTCGAAAGTGTTTGGCGTACGTGAGTAAAAATATTTTCTATTCTCAATTGAAATTGACTGAAAGTCGTTGAATTTACCATAAAAAGTTCAAGTTTACCATGAAAACGCATATCGTTATGGAACAAGAAATCCAATAATTAGGTTATTTATTGTGGATCTACAGTTAGGTTGGTTCCGAAGCACCAAGTTATTATAAATCAGATAACATGAGATTGGCATATTCTTGATAAGTCTTTGAGATCAATTTTATTGTGAACTTACCTTGAATTATTATTTTTCAATATTAAAATTGCAATTGATGAATAATATAATATCTACAGGATAAAATTTCACACTGTAATATTCATAAATAATACTACAGAAGAGGAGAAAGACGCATTATTTTTTAAATGAATTATAAGATAGGTTAGTCAGAGGTTATAACTAGATGTGAATTAAAAAAAATATTAATTGAACCCCTGACTTAAAAATAATGAGGTAACTAAAGCTTTGAATCCGAAATCCAGTGCTCCAATTAAAATTAAATTTACAATTTTGCAGGTAACTGTTCAATCAGAGATAAGCTACGAAACTCCTGGGCGACCTTTGTAAGGGTGACCGATTGGATTGGCCAGCAAAAAAGATTGTTCTCTTCTGTAAAATCACTTCCCGGTGTTTCGGAACCCACCTAAAACTGTAGGTCCAACTCATCAATCACCGTCATCCAATTCATTACCCACGCACAGTTCTCAGACCTATGTGGGCTTCATCCTCCGAAAAAAAACATTAAAAAAGCAATTATTGATTGATAAATTTCATTGTTCATTCCAACATTACGTTGTCTATTGTTAGTCTTTCAAGCTGAATTTTAGACAGGTACACATTTATAGTTTTGGAATACTTTTTCAAGGTTTTTCTGGAAATATTTGTTGAATATTATTGTAGAGCTTCAAGTATTCTATTTGCATATTATCCACATTTATATGGATTGCTATGATTTGGCATTTCTTCTGCGATCTCTATAGAGATAGGCAGAGGAGTGAAAGGAGTTTTGCAATGCTTCTGGAATGAAAAACATGTTTATCTCTCACTTTAGGTGGGTGGAAGTCAGCTCTTTCTCTCCCTTACTCTTTTTATTTTTCTCTCTTCTCCTTTTCTTTCTCACTTCTCTTACAACTCTCACTCAATCACTCTCTCACTCTCTCTCTCTTACTCCCGGATCAAGAATATTCCGTTGAATGCTCTTGTTATTTCTTGAATAAATTCCTTTCCCATCACTATAGGTATAATAAAAGATTTCTATGTAAGATAGTGTGATATAAATATTTATATAAGGTATTCAGTGATGAATGTTACTGTTAAAGGTGATTATCATAGATAATGTATATAAATGCTTTAGGATAATAAGAATATATTGATAGTTGTTCATTTAATTAAAAATTGATGAATATGCTATTATTTTTTTTAAACTAAGTTGATTAATACCTGTTGCTGAACAGTTACCAATTTAATTTTAACCTTAATTAAAGCTATTAAAACGGAAAATTTAATTTTTTAGTCGGAAATGAAATTTAATTTTTTAGTGGGAAATGAAATTTTGAGAATATTACAATCAAATGAAATATAAAATGAAAATAGGTGGAGGTGGTGGTGGTAAAGGAGGAGGAGTAGGAGGAGAAGGACAGAGAGAAAAATTAAGAGAAGAATAAGGAGAAGGTCAGTGAGAAAGTAGAAGAATGAACAAGTAGAAGAAGGAGGAGTGTATGTTTTGAGAAAAAGAATACATTTAAAGAAGAAGAGAAACAAGGAAAATAAGGGAAAAAAGACGTAGAAGAAGAAGGAATATGAGGCGGAGAAGAAGAAGGGGAAAAATAATTATTCAGAAAATATAAGAATAAAAAGGAAGAGAAGAAGAAGAAGGAGGAGGAGGGACAGCGCATGTTAAGAGAAAAAGAAGAAAGGAAACAATGGAAAGAAGAGGAAAAAGAAGTAAATTAGGGGAATTGATAGCCATAGCAGGTATCTGTTCAGTCAGATAGAGATAAGGTACGTACTCCTGGGCAGTGGCGTACCGAGGTTTTAAGCGCCCTGGAGCGGAAGTGTCTAACGATGCCCCCCCCCCCCCCCCAAATCAGTCTTACACTCAACCACCCGATTGGGCTGATATTAATATAGTATAATGAACCAGCGGCTTTTTTTTCCGCCTCTAACTATGCCGTATTTGTTAGAGATGCGAATCTCCAAGGAATGATTTTTCGCCAGGAATCTCCAAGGAATGATTTTTCGCCAGGCCAGATTCTGCTTTTATCAATTTCCAAACAGCTTGTTTTGGATTTTTTCACTTTTCTATAAATTTATTTGCAGTTATTTTTTCGCATTTTGCAAGTCATCCTTATGAAATTTTTTGGATATAAATAGGATTCAAAAGTGAAGTATTTCAGTCCTGTTCTTAATATAAAAACCATTGAACTTCTTGTGGATTTATTTTTTCAGAATAAATTCAAAGTATTCATTCAATTACTTGAATTTGTTATACCTTTTGCCACCCAATTTAAATTGTTTTGGCTTTGCTACTTTCGACTATTTGCTACTTTTGACTTGACCGTTTTGCATTCTGTCTGGTTGTAACGCATTTACGGCTGAACGCATGAACCGATTTATTTTAAATTTGACATGAATTTTCCTTTTAGTCATGCGCAGCGATGTTTACATACGGTTTTTTAAAATTGTGTTGCATTTCACCCTTTTGGCCTTCATTATAGTAATACATTTTTTGTAAGTAAAAGGTAATTTTCTCTCAAGAACGGTGCGCCCCTCAGAGCCTTGCGCCCTGGAGCGACTGCTCCACTCGCTCCATTATCGGTACGCCACTGCTCCTGGGCCCTCTTTGTAAGCGTGACCGGTTAGCTTGGCCAGCAAAAAAGACTCTGTTCTCTGCTGTAAAATCACTTACCGGTGGTTCGGAACTCACCTAAAACTGTAGGTCCAACTCATCAATCACCATTATTCAATTAATTACACACGTACAGGTCTCAGACCTATGTGGGCTTTTCCTCAAAAAGAAAGATAGAATGGGAGAAGGAGGAGGAGGTGATGAGGATGAGGGGAAGAGGAGGAAGAGAGAGAGAAGAATGTCTAAAAAGGAGAAGAAGGTCGATAAGAGAGTAGTAGAATAAAAATGTGGAAAAAAGAAGGAAGAGGAGTGACAGTGCATGTTATGAAAGAAAGAATACAACCAAAGAAGATGAGGAGAAAAAGGAAAAGGAGAGAAAAACTTGGAAAAAATATAGATTAGGCGGATGGCAAAAGAAGGGGTAAGAGAAAGAGAAGAAAAGGAAAATGAGAAGAGAGCTACTGAGAAAGTAGAAGAAGAAAAAGGAGAAGAAAAAGAAGGAGGAGGAATGACAGTGCATGTTATGAGAGAAAGAATACAGCTAGAAAAGAAGAGAAACAAGGGAAAAAGAGGAGGAAAAGGATAAGATGAGGGGGAAAAGGAGAAGAAGATGGAGTATGAGAAGAAGGAAAAGGGGAAAGAGAAGAACGAAAAAAATAAGGAGAAGAAGGTTAATGAGAAACTTGAATAAAGAAGAATAGGAATAATTAATAAATAAACTGAATAAATTAAGAAAAATAAGAACTAGAAAAAGAAGGAGGAGGAGTGACAGTGCATGTTATGAGAGAAAGAATACAGCTAAAGAAGAAGGGAAACGAGGAGAAAAATGATAAGAAGATGGGAAAAAGGAAAATAAAATGGAGTAGGAGAAGAAGAAGAAAAGGAAAAGAAGAAGAAGGGAAGAGAAAGTGAAGAATGGAAAAATAAGGAGAAGAAGGTTAATGAGAAACTTGAATAAAGAAGATAAGAATAAGCAATAAATTGAGAAGAAACAGAAGAATAAAAAGTAGAAAAAAAGAAGGAGTGACAATGCATGTTATGAGAGAAAGAATACTACCAAAGAAGAAGAGGAGAAAAAGAAAATGAAAAGGAAAAGTAAAAAATGATATATTGGGAGAATGAGAAAAGAAGGGAAAGAGAAAGAGAATTATGAGAAAAATAAGGAGAAGAAAGTCAGCTAGAATGTAGAACTAGAAAAAAGAGGAGCAGAAAATGAAAAATAAAAGAAAATAAGACGAAGTAAAAGAAGTTGCAAAAGTGTGTAGGAAAGAGTGAAAGTAGGCAGTCGGCTACTAGCTACTAGACGAGAGGAGTGATTGAATGAACAAATCTAGATAACAGATGAGGTTTCTTATCTGCGGTGGCCAATCTAGCAACTAATAGAGGGAGCGGCCAGGCCAGCTAAGCCCAGCATTCGTATTATCATTATTATTGTAGGAGAGTTGCTTTCGGCCACCAGCCTGGTTTATTTGATTTGGCAACTTGTATAAAGGAATGCCAGCTCCGATATATATAGGTCATCCTGCTGGCACCCATATAACTACTGCTAAAGTGTTGGCCTTCCATGAAAAAGTACTCTCGATTGAACTAATAGGGACTCTTTTTCTACTTGATGAACTTTGCTGAAAAGATCTCCAGTAATAAAGGAAATGTGTTGAAAATAAGTGGGTTTTTGTCGGCTGGAAAAAGGTTTATTTGTAGTAAAGTGTTGAGATTCTTCTTGAATCATCATATTACTATTAGTTGTTTTTCGGAGGATGAAGCCCACATAGGTCTGAGACCTGTGCGTGGATAATAAATTGGTAATTGTTGAGTTGGACTCACAGTTTTAGGTAGGTTCCGAACCACCGGGAAGTGATTTTACAGCAGAGTCTTTTTGCTGGCCAATCCAATCGGTCACCCTCGCAAAGAGCGCCCAGGAGCTTCGTAGCTTATCTCAGATTGAACAGATACCTGCTACGGCACTAGGCTATCACTTGTGAACAGTTAGTAGACCTCACGCCCAAGAATAAGGGTGCTTGCACAAAGGAACATACTCGATGTACTCATTGATAATCACCATCGCAAAATTGAACAGTCATCACACCTAACCCTTTATAAATTCGCCTAGTCTATTTCATGTCTATTCCGTAAAAAGTCACTCTGCATCCCATCACCAAGGCTGTGTGTTTATTTTCCAGACAGCTGATTGTTCAAATCCGATCAGATTTCTTATGTCTGATGAATGAATTTATAGAACAATATTAATAAAACTTGTATAACTATATCATTTATGTAGAAATCACTTGTTATCAAATCAAATCAGATCAAATATCAATTTATTCCCCCAAAAAATCACAACAGGTAATGAATCACGTATAGAAATAAATATTAGGAATCCCCCTACAAGACTACGTCTTGTGTGTAGGGGTTAATTGGAATATTAGATATGATTTGCTTCTCTCAAACAAATATTATTCTTATGAATGATAACTTAATTCATAATATGAAGGCTCAAACAGATGAATAAGAGTACTCAAGGGCTATCTTTAAATCTGATTTCAATTGCATATGATAGAGAAGCTCATTAAAAAAATTATATGTTCCCTATAGGAGAAGGCTTATGTCCCTATCTGTTTTCCTTTTAATATCCTTTAAATGCAAATTTTGAAAATCCCTACACATGCATCATTGGGCATTTTTTAAAGGAAGATCCATGCAAAATTTCATAGAATTCCATTAGTCGTTTCCTTCATAACATTCGTTTTTCTGTATTTTATATGTATTTGAATTTTCTCAATTTATTTGATCAATCTTTTGTATTTTATTTGTCAAATTTTAATCTTTCTTTTCTTTCCCAGATGCAGACGAAGAGTGCTTCTCGTCGCTTACGTCATCAAAACGGAGATGTTCGCGGGATCAGTCACCCCCTCCCTCCTCCCCCTCACACTCCGCCAACCCCTCCTCACCAATAGTGATCATCAAGGACGAGCCAATGAGCGACGAGGAAGACTCCATGGATTCCTCATGTCCGGGGTCGCCAGAACCGCCTCAATTCTCCAATTCCCCTCCACCCGTCAACCAGTTTCGATTTGCAAAGGTAAGCATTACTCAAATTCTTAAAATGCATCATCTAACATACAGGAAGTTTCGCATAGAGTTACTAATATGGGCCGTGAGCCGTAGCAGGTATTTGTTCAATCAGATAGAGGCAGCTACGAACTCGTGGGCTTCTTTGTAAGGGTGGCCGATTAGATTGGACAGCAAAATAGACTCTGTTATATGATGTAAAATCACTTCCCGGTGGTTTGGAACCCACCTAAAACTGTAGGGCCAACTCATCAATCACCATTATCCAATTAAATACCAAGACACAGGTCTTTTCATCCTAAAAAAATAATAAAAAAATACTTTGTGGGCTTTGTTGTACTCACCATAATAATGAAAAGTTTATACAAACATCGGTCCGGAAAGGCTTTGCTTTAGAATTAAAAATGGCTGAAGTTGGCAGCTACCCTTATCAACGTTTACTCATTCAGAAACTCCTAGTACCTTCATTTTCCTTTAAAATTGATTAGCATTTATGTAAAATGGATAAATTGTAAATGGATAATTCGGATAAACGGATTGGAGTAGAAGTCTATATGTAGTGGTAAATAGTAGACTAGTATAATAATAGTATAGTAGTATAGTAGTCGTCTGTAATAATTTCTGAAATATTCAACAAAATTTGTAAAAATGACCCATAGTCCTCACGATCTTTCAAGTTTGAAGTGGATAAACTTGGTTAATTGTAGGCTACAATAAACCAATATTTTTAAAACTTATAAAATAATTTTGAAGAAAGATATTATGCTGTATTATAACCCTATAACAAAAACACACACACCTAGATTTCATAAAGTTGGCTTTTATTGAATCAAAAACATTCCAATTTTGCAGTTTGCTAGTGGTAAAACAATGTAGTTTTATTCTTGGATTTCTTGTTCCGTAACGATCTGCGTTGTTAATATTAACCTTTTAGTGTAAATTCAACGACTTGCAGTCAACTTTAATTGTGAATAAATAATATTTGTACTCACTATTGGTCAAACGTTTTCGAGTCATGGAGACTCATCTTCAAGGTAGATTTATTCATTAAAATACTAATATTATGAAGTTAAGGAGTGTTTTTGGCTGTCGTGTTACTCAACATTTTTTGCTTCAAGCTTTAAGTTACAGAAACTTTTAGAAGATTCTATCACCATGTGAATACAATATAATGATCAATTCTGGGAATATGAAGATGTAACGTGTCTTAATCAAGAAAAAAGAGTTTGAGAGTGATTTCTAGAGTTGAAAGTTGACGCTTTAAGAAAGTTCCAGTTACCAAGAGTATACCAAATACAGTAGCCATGGTCTACAGATAGATTCATAAAAAAATATTTGTGGAATCATTCAAAAACAATTGAAATTATCTTTTTTGTTTAATTACTCAATGAAAATCTTGAATTTTTTCGGAGGATGTAGACGACATAGGTCTGAAACCTGAGTGTCTGTATAATAATAATAATAATAATAATATCGTGTGACCTGGCTGGCTCAGGTCTGGTGTCAGAGTTATCAGGTCGCACCTGAATAAGTTCAGGGCTTCTGACGTGACTTAACAACTGTTTTTAGACAGCCGACAGCTTAACGTGTCCTCCGAAACACGGGAGTGGCCCGAGGTGAATAAAATCTTTCGGTCGGAACTGGGATCGAACCCGGGACCTTTGGGCTAGCAAACCAGCACTTAACCCAAGTGTGGGTGATAAATTGGATGATGGTGATTGATGAGTTGGACCTACAGTTTTAGGTGGGTTCGGAACTACTGGGAAGTGATTTTACAGCAGAAAACAGAGTCTTTTTTGCTGGCCAATCCAATCGGTCACAAAGATGGCCGGTTCTCTGATTGAACAGATACCTTCTACGGCACTCGGCCATCACTTCCCATGGAATATTATCCCGCATATTCCATTAAGAAATGATTTATAACAAATTCTTTAAATGAATGCTGTGAAATACAATACTTTATAATGAAAATGCATTTTTTTAAATTTGATTTTACAGTCTGGCCAGAGTTTATTGAAGCAGAGATCTGCAGTACTTCAGTTGAACACAAGTCTTCTAAGTCAGAAGAGTCATGTAATCATTCCAACAATGAACATCAAAGTCGAGTCCACTACTTCAGGTGAGTACCATTGTAATTAGATCAAGAGTATTTTAAGAATTGTATTGTTAGTAGAACTGATGTTGATATTGTAAAATCTCTCCATAATTGAAACAAAACAGAAACCATGGTCCAGTGACTCAAATTGCTAGTTTAGTGAAATTGGACAGCTCCTGTTTTGTTTCAATTGTATTGTTGTTGTTTTTATTTTCCAAATTTTCACAAAGTTATAGAGCACATATTGGATTCTTTAGCCTCCGGATACCAGTTAATATCAGTTTGGAGAAAGGCCCTGTTGGTCAAGCTATACAGAATGGTCCCATGTAAATCCCTGCTGCGTCTTGTTAATGCCATGCTTAGCAACAGGTTGATAAAGGTATATGCAGGCCAAGAAGAAAGCTGTTTCAGAACCCTAAGAGATGGTCTCCCTCAGGGATCAGTTCTGGCCCCTCTGTTACTCAATGTTTATATAGCTGACATGCCAGAAACAAGGTCCAGGAAGTTTATATATGCAGACGATATTGCCCTGGCCACACAGCACAGGGATCTGGAGAAAACTGAAGTGACACTCACCAATGACCTGTCTTCCCTCAAAGACTATTTTAAGACCTGGAAGCTGAAGCCAAATCCAAGCAAAACTGAAGTGTCCTGCTTTCATCTGAACAATAAGCTTGCTAATGCTAAACTTAATGTATTGTTCAATGATGTTCTACTCAAACACAATGAGCGGCCTCAGTACCTGGGAGTGACTTTAGACCGCTCTCTGACTTTCAAGAGCCATTTACTGAAGACTGCAGCCAAGGTGAGGACCAGAGTTAACATTGTGCAGCACCTTGCTGGCTCCTCCTGGGGAGCAGATGCAAGGACCCTGAGAACCTCTGCTTTGTCACTGGCCTTTTCAGCTGCTGAGTATTGTGCCCCAGTATGGCTTAACAGTGCGCATGTCAGAGGTGTTGATGTTGAACTCAATAGGGCCATGAGGACAGTTAGTGGCACACTCTTGGCAACACCAACGCAATGGCTCCCAGTGCTGTGCAATGTCGCTCCCCCTGATATACGACGCAGGCAGGCACTGATAAGAGAATATGAGAAAATCATGAAAGAGCCACAGCTGCCAATCATGCAGGATCTCCTGCCTGATCAAACTCGGCTGAAGTCGCGTCACCCTCCAATGCGAACAGCTTCCCAACTGATAAGAGATGGCTTCTCAGTCACTGGAGCTTGGAACGTATCCTGGGAGAATTTCCATGGCCAGAACAAAACGTTAGTCAGAGACCCAACAAAACCTGTGAGTGGAATGAGTTTGCCAAGGAGAGAATGGGCTCTTACTAATCGTTTCCGCACAGGAGTGGGACGATGCAACTATTGGCGCTCTAAATGGGCCCTTGCGAATGATGAGTCATGTGACTGTGGAGTTGAGACCCAGTCCATGAGTCACATTATTGAAGAATGCCCCCTGCGTCTTTTCACGGGCGGAATAGTAGGCCTTCACAGCGGTGGT
This sequence comes from Conomelus anceps, assembly GCA_948455865.1. Classification (NCBI taxonomy): domain Eukaryota; kingdom Metazoa; phylum Arthropoda; class Insecta; order Hemiptera; family Delphacidae; genus Conomelus; species Conomelus anceps. Next base: position 3,557,892 of record OX418227.1, read on the forward strand.
AGTGAGGCCCTGAACTGGCTAAGAGAGCTGGATTTGGCTTTGTAATATTCTGGAATTCGCATAATGTTCATCTCTTCATTAGTTTATCTTTTGTTTGACTCTGTTTCATCTTTTTAATCTATCCTTTTCTGTATTTTAAATACTGACGTGAGCGAAAGTGCTCTATTATGTTATATTTTTATTGGCTGACAGTTATATACCATACGATATATATACCAGTTAATATTAATAAAGGTTTAAATACCTGAGTTTTGGTATCCAATAATTTATTATTTGTTCACTACCGGTTTCAATCATTTCATGGGGTCATCATCAGGTGGTTACAGCCGAATCGGCGATGATAAAATAACGTCTGTAACCACCTGATGATGACCCCATGGAAGGATTGAAACCGGTAGTGAACAAATAATTATTGGATACCAAAACGCAGGTATTCAAACCTTTATTAATATAGAGCACAATTTAACTGTCAATTTAGCAATCCAGAAATCATATTAGCACATCTTGAAATGAGAAAATAAAAAACTATCCAAATTTATTACGTTGTTATGTCTAAGCTATCTTACTTTTTCAATCCAAATTTAAGAATCAGCTACTACACAGATTTATGCAAGGAAAATATAAAGTTTTTGAATTGATTTATAGTTCATCCCAACAAAAAACTGTACTTGTTCAATCCTTACAATTAATAAAGAATTCAACAATTTTTTGTTCAACAAAAATCTTGTACAGTACTAGGCATCTAATCAGAGCACTTTAAAATGTATAGAATATACCTCTGATTTATGATTGCGGCAATCCAGTAGTATAGAATACTTCATTGGAGCACATCCTGAAATTAAAAATACTGTTACTAATACAAACTATTTAAATCTATTGATTTGTTATCCCTAAGGTATTTTACTTTTTAATCCAAATTTAGAGATGAGTGATTAATTATTCATTCATTTATTAATTTAACTGCAATCAGTGTGAATAAAACAGGTCTACAAATTTGTGTAAGAAAAATTAAATGTTTTATAAATTTATCACCACCCCAACAAATAATTGTACTTTGTTCACTCCTCATAACTGATAAAGAATTTAACAATTATTTTCTGAACATATGAGGGATTTCTTATAATATAGCACTAGGCGCCTAGTTGGACTAGTTAGAAATACTTAGAAATGTAGAAAATATACTTTGATTTCTAAATTCAACAAAGATGATCTTTCATACTCTTTCTTATTAAGTGTAAATTGAAAGAGTACTTAAAAATTGCAATATTCAACTTTGATTTCATAATTCAACGAATTAACATCAGATCATACTCTTTTCAAGTGTAAATACCCATTGAATATTATTCCCCCCCAAATTGAATTTATCTCAATATGTAACGTTCAAAGTAGTTGATCTATGGATTTATGTTACTCTTTTACAGATTTGTAAACTATTTTTTTACGATTCATTTTTGCAGAATTTTCTATACCCTCCACCCCTTAAATTCATCTCCCAATGTTAATTTATCTCAATATAAAGCGTTTCAAGTTGCTGATCTTTTGACTTTTGTTGAACAATTTACAAATTCGTTATTTGTATAGTTCGATGTGTCCTTACAGGTTTTTTTCTACCTTCACCCTTGAATTTATCCCCCAACTTCAATTTATCTCAATGTCCTCCCTCCCAAACTTAAATTTATCTCAATATGTAACAAGAAGTTGTTGATCATTTGATTTATGGTAGTATTTTTCAAATTTGTAAATTGTTTACTTTGATTTGTGTTTGCAGGGTTTTCACTACCCCCCACCCCTCCATCTAGTACATCAAGTGATAGTGAGGGGGGAAACGTGTCCCCCGCTCACCCCTCCTCACCTACTCGCAAACTGTTCCATTCAGTGTCGCATACAACCACCTCGAGGCAGCCAATACAGACTCCACTTATCAGTAGTCAACCGGTAAGAAAACTCATTTTTTTAAACACTCTTCTTTCTATTTTTTCACTTGGTTCGAGATTATTCAACACAGTTCTTACAGAAAAGTGACATATATAATAGCTTTGTGAGGCTGTGAAATCATTGTAAACATTAATCCATGGAAAGGAGAATTTGTGACAAAATTAAGAGATTGGTTTTTAAATTTCGGCTTATGGGAAATGTTGCAAGGTCGATTGATGAATTGCCTTTATTAAGGGCGAAGTTAGGACTCCAGGTCCTCTCTTACACTCAACCCAATATGATAGAGCAAAACCACGATAATACTAATGTTAACCTGAATATGGTCTATGTATCTGCTTTGATATGCATGATAATATTATGTCTAAGCATGATATATACTACATGAATTTACTTGATGTGTAGAGAAGAATGATATAAACCAAAATCTTGATGTTCATTAAAACATTATTATAATACACGAAGCCGAGATTTTCACTGGAGGTTATCTATTATTATTAATTAAATAAATAGACGAAATAGTGGCATACAGACACATATTTATTTAGTGGGAGCCACAAAATTCAGTATTGCAATACTTTAAGATTTAAGACTATATAAGATTTAAGTCTATACATACAGTTTTCTCTGCAATGTTGAATTTTGTTATTGTGAATTATTAAAGTGACTTTTTTGTCTCTACAACAAGCTACCACAGTTTTCAAAATATAGATATATTTAAAAAAAAACAATCATTGAAAAAATATTTAGTTGAAGCTTTAGATAGTATGCAAGAGTTCCCTTTAGATAAAAATTAAGCCTCACCTCAACCAATTGGTATTATTGTAGTTATGATAACTAGTGTATAAGATTGTATTTATATATATAAATGTTGATCTGACTTGTCTTATAATCCTTAACCGGAGTCTTCAAGACGTAATATTTAAAAAAAAAAGATTGCCCGCTTTTGCATTCTTAGATGCTGATAAACTTCTTTATAACAAAATCGATTATTCAGAATGAAAATTTTTTCTACAGAGATACCTCGTTAATGAGAAGTTGTCTTGTCAAGATTTGCAATGTCAAGGGGCGGCAGAAAAATTCATTATGTAGAAGATTTCAGTGCTTGGAAGTTCATTTTGTGAAAGTTGAATTGGATTTCATCATTACTTGAAGTCGATATTTTCCCCAAAGCATCTGATTGAAATTTACTTTGTTTTTTCTTTTTGTGATACAGAAAGGATCGACAGGTGTATTGATGTTGACCGATGAAGAAAAGAGGACCCTTCTAGCTGAAGGCTATCCTATTCCCACAAGACTGCCTCTCACGAAATCAGAAGAAAAGTCGCTGAAGAAAATCAGAAGGAAAATTAAGAATAAGGTGAGTAATTCTCGATAATCGAATTCGAAATATTATTAATGACCCGACTTATTGAAATCGTGCCGTTGTCCGTCCGTCCGTGCCCTAGCGCTTGTAAGGTAGATACTCAACTCTTGAAACTTGGTAAACAACTTCCTCATAGTACATGTGAGATTGCTATTCATTTTGGAGTTTGGGGGTCGAATATAAAAATTATGATGTAAAATATATGAACTTTTTGTTGTAAATTTAACGACTTGCAGGCAGTTTTATATTGTGAATATATAGTAGATAATATAAACTTGAAAAATACTTTCAAGTGGAAATTAACTCACGTTATGTCGTGACGGCCATTTCACTCTGTTGTCAAGAGCATCGTCAGACGACCCACAGTACACTCATGCTCATGAGTTATGAGTTAATTTCCACTTAGAAGTGTTTTTTAAGTTTATATTACATATTATTGGAAACAAGATGGATCTTCAACATCATACATATAATATATGTACTCACATTCGGCCGAACACTTTCGAGGTACCGTATTGAATCTCATCTTCAAGGCCTATATTGACAATATAAAACTGACTGCAAGGTGTTAAATTTACAACAAAAATTTAATATTAACAACGCAGATCGTTATGGAACAAGAAGTCCAAAAATGTGAAAGAGAACACTATGGGTTCTAGGTTAGTTTAGGTTAGTTGAAATCAAAACATTGGCAGCTATTGCTGTTTACATTTGAAAATCGAAACATTGGAAATCACAATGGCTGATACTAAGGCCAATTATCCATTTTATTTTTTTACAGTGGAAGCGTTGACGTTTTTATTTTTGATTGTCAATCAGTGTAGTGCTTACTCAAGAGGTGTCCAGTGAAAAAGCAGAGCAGTGATTGAGTGAAAGCTAGCTTTTAGTGCAGGTGCAGGTGTACATAATTATTATCATTAGCAGTAAGGGATTCTAATAAGAGTCTCACAGTATTATTTTAAGATTAGTAAGTTAGATAAAACAAATTTGCTTATTAGTCTCAAGAATAGATAGCAATAGTATTTTTAAAAAATGATTATCATGCAATCTGAGTGACCTAACCTAACCTAACATTCATATTTCCTTTTCAGATATCAGCACAAGAAAGCAGACGTAAAAAGAAAGAGTACATGGATGCTCTAGAAAGGAAAGTAGAGATTCTTGCTACTGAAAACTCTGAATTCAGAAAGAAAATCACAACACTCGAAGACACGAATACCAGTCTGCTATCACAGCTGAATAACCTCAAGGCTCTTCTGTCGAGATCCAATTCACAGGTAATCTGTAATCCATCAGTAATCTGTAATTCCACAATTAATACCCCATCAGGGGCATATTCTCTGGGCTAAAAGTCGAAGGAATATTAGATTTGAACTTATTTTAAAATGTTCAATACCTCTCAATAACTTTCCTAAATTATCAAAATTTGTAATAACTGCATCCATCGGTGGTGTTTTTAATGACGAAATACTTTATGAACAATCTAATATCAAAACTGACACTATTTCTATTTAATATATGATTTTCACTCACTTATTCAAATTCGTCTATTGCCACAAAAAATTGTTTAAATACAAACAGAAATTGATACAACTAATTTATTAGATTAATTACAAAATAAAATTGTTCCCTTTAAAATATTTGACATCAAGATATAAATGATAATTATCGATAAAATGATTGATATAACGATCATTTATTATAATCACTTATACTGGAAATACTGGAGGGATGCATTTCACTTCTAAAGAGAAGCTTCATCCTTTACTTTCCTTTTAAGATGAAGCTTCTCTTTAGAAGTGAAATGCATCCCTCCAGTATCTCCAGTATAAGTGATTATAATAAATGATCATTATATCAATAATTTTATCAATAATTATCATTTATATCTTGATGTCAAATATTTTTAAGGAAACTTATTTTGTAATAATTACTCTAATAAATTGGTTGTATCAATTTCTGTTCGTATTTAAACAATTTTTTGTGGCAATAAATGAATTTGAATAAGTGAGTGAAAATCATATATTAAATTGAAATACAGTGTCAGTTTTGATATTAGAACTGCATCCAATTGATGCTGAAAAGTCCTTTTCATAATAAATTTGAAATCAGGCTTCATGTGCCTTGAAAATAATAGTAATTATTTTAATCTGGCATTACATAAAAAATTATTCTTTCTTAGATAATTTTGAGGCGCTATGTTGCTGATGAGCAATAACTTTATTGCTTTATTAAGACTCCTGTTTACTGTAAATCAACCATTTTACCGAGCAATTGAAATAATAAGTGAGGAGGGGATAACAAAAAATATTATTGCCAAGAGCTACCTTACTTATTTTTTTGAAAATACGCCCTGCCCAAGACCTTCAGGTCTGAGAAACTCAGGTTTTTGTACCAGTGTTATAAATTTCAGATACACTGTTCAAATACTCTTATTCATCAATATAAATTCGATTATGCTTTTCAACTGCGGGCTCAGTTTGAACAGGGAATAGCCTATATTCAGTTACTGTATATTAAAAGTAAGGGAACTTGTGCGTGGAATTGAGTGCATAATAAATTAATTATAGTGGTAACAATAATAATATTCAACTCTAGGTCAAGATCTTGGTTCAACAACAGATGGTTAATAATCACTCTCAATGAAAGATATTTTTTATAGAAAGCATTTAATAAATTCTTGGATGTCTTGTTCCATAGCGATCTGCGTTGTTGATATTAACTTTTTATTGTAAATTTAACGATTTGCAGTCAATTTTAATTGTGAATAAATAATATTTCTACTCACTTTTAGTCAAAAGTGAATAGGAGTATTATTTATTCACATTAAAATTGACTGCAAGTCGTTAAATTTACAATAAAAAGTTGGAGTTTATTAATTTCGATTTCCTCAAGTGCTGTTAATTTATACTGAAGGCTTCCGCAATGGCGGATATTGACAACAGCATTGAATTGCTGATGGAAATCGATGAATACTATTGTACAAAAATATCAGTCACCACCGGGAATCGAACCGCGGACCTCCCAATAGCTGGTCGGGTGCCTTAACCACCAGACTATACTGACCCTTCAGCACATGAGCACTCATTTTAAACTTTGGCATATCGGCTCGTATCTCACAAGTTAATTTGGAATTACTGACAATTTAACAAACTGACAAACATACGCAAACAGAATTTATTAATTTTGAATTTCTTAAAGTGCTATTAATTCATACTGAAGAAGACTTCTGCAATGGCGGATACAGTCACCACCGGGAATCGAACCGCGGACCTCCCAATAGCTGGTCGGGTGCCTTAACCACCAGACTATACTGACCCTTCAGCACATGAGCACTCATTTTAAACTTTGGCATATCGGCTCGTATCTCACAAGTTAATTTGGAATTACTGACAATTTAACAAACTGACAAACATACGCAAACAGAATTTATTAATTTTGAATTTCTTAAAGTGCTATTAATTCATACTGAAGAAGACTTCTGCAATGGCGGATATTGACAACATCATTGAATAATTGATGGAAATCGATGATTTTTTTTTATAATTTCTATATATTTGAGTTATATTTTTTATATAATTATACCAACATCAGACAATTGATAACAGGTTAAATACTCATATAGGCTAATCTTTGTTCCAATATTCTTAAAACTCCGTATTTCGAATTTTAATGATGCATGTAACTTACCTATCTTAATTCTCTCAAAAATATGCGTATTACATACGGTACTGAAAAAAGCAACTATCATTGTTAATAAAAAATAATAAGCGTATGGCTTTTAATGGTGGGGAGACCCTTACGGGTAGTTCCACCTCGCCGTTTGTGCCGTTATTTTAGGTGGGTTCCGAACCACCGGGTAAGTGATAATAAAGCTTGTAACATCAAGTCATTGAAGAAATGTAGTTACTCCTTTAAAACAAATAATTTGTGTGTTAGAGACCTCAACTTTTGATATGTCTTGGCCTAAAGGTATTTTGCGATTGTTTTCCTTAATGAGCTGACATAAGTATATCAGTATGCCAAGCCCACTGGCAAAATGCTGCAGCTTTGTGCTTTACAGTCGACCATCACCGCAGAGTCTGACTGCAGCGGTGAGAGTTAATACTATCTTGCACACCTCTTGGCTACTCCTTCGTCAATGCCAATCATTAATCGATGACTTTTGTATATTTATTCAATTATTTAATGTAGCCTCGTTTTCTGTCATTCATTATCTAATCGAGTAAATTGTTATTTTTTTTCAGAGCCTTGCCAGAAGTTTACACAAGTAGCCTAGTAGAAAATTCGTCCAACCATTTTCTTTTGTAAATATAGGTAAGTGACATTCTATTGTAAAATTCAGAAGAATCTATCTTAGTGTATCTTTTAAACCAATTTTTGAAGCATTCGGAGAAACTTTTCTAAATGAAAACTAATTAGGCCAGCTCAAATACATATCTGTCTGCATATTATTGCTTATTGTAGGGGAGTTTCTATTAGCTTGTCATTGGTTGTTAGCTGAAATTAGACACACCTACTGGTGAAAGATGAAACAACAAGTAACTGACAAATACAAAATAACAATAATAAACAAGTAAAACGAGGCAATTAGAAAAACGCAAATGAAATTTTTTTTTTAAATAAACTAAATATTTTTATTTTTCGAATTTTTCCCTAATTAATTTGAACTTAGTATTTTATGGTCCATGACTAACAGTGTTGTAAAGATATCACTTTCAAAATAAATCACTAAAATGTAGTAGGGCCCATTACTTGTCAGTAATTAGTCTTGAAAAGTAGAATTGTATTTTTTGAGCATCATAATTATCGTCACTATTTATTTCTGTTATTTATAACATTTTGAATTTATTTAATATATTTAAATAAAATATATGTAATAAAATGATAGTATCATAATATTACTAATAATAATATATTATTATTATTATATAATATAATAATATATAATAACATATATTTCTATATATTTAATTTATTTATACATTATTTGATTCCTGGATTTCTTGTTCCATGACGAACAAGGCAATTAGAAAAACGCAAATGAAATATTTTTTTTAAAAATAAACTAAATATTTTTATTTTTCGAATTTTTCCCTAATTAATTTGAACTTAGTATTTTATGGTCCATGACTAACAGTGTTGTAAAGATATCACTTTCAAAATAAATCACTAAAATGTTGTAGGGCCTACAATAATGTTCCATGACATTATTTGAATTTTTTGAGTATCATAAATATTGTCACTATTTATTCCTGTTATTCATAACTACTATTTATTTCAGTTTTTATATCAGTTTAAATTTAAAATTTATTGGAAAAACATAAATAAATTACAATATATTGAAATATGTATTGACAAAGAGAGACAGATGTTCAGTTAATTATACATATTTATTCATTGAAACTGAATTACAATAGAATTTAACCGACTTTAAGCCTCAAACTACTTCCTTCACATAATGTTTACTGCAGAATCCAAATCTTTAGGGCACAAGGAAAATTTATTAATAATGTTCTTAATTGTCTTACAGCAAATAGTCTTACTGGAAAATTGTATTTGAAAAAAGAAACTTGTACAGATACTATTTTTAAAACTATTATTTCATTAATGATTTTCATTTTTAATAATATTAATCTAATAATAGTTTTTATCTTTCAATAGGTGCTAGAGCTGTCCAATAAGTCGCCGCTCGTTTTTAGAAAGTACCACTAGTCTTCCAGTTAATCTACGATCACTTGTACGAAGAGAATGTCTCTTTGAAACGAATCGATTTTCGGTTCATTCAAAATTTAAAAAAATGGATTTTTCGTTCCATAAAAAAGGTGAGTAAGTAACTTGAGCACGCTTGAATACTTTGTAGATTATTATTTTTGATAAATTAGTTGATTAGTTTTCAATGTTTTGTGTTACTTAGCACTTAACGAATACCACCTTATTATTTTTGATACGGTACATAAAATTAGCTGAGTAATTTTTAAAACTCTGGGTTGCTTCATCACTGCATCATATATTAGCTTTATTATTATTGAATCATTAGTGTTTCATGTTGGGTTACTTTAACACGAACCTATATATATATATATATATATATATATATATGTATGTATGTATATATATATCACCTCATTGTCTTTGATAGATTAGTTGTGTAATTTCAAATGGGTTTGGGGTTAATACGTCACAAACGTTATTATGTTGAAGTGTTGCGCGAAAATTACTGACGCCTACGAGAAAAAACATGAACGGTGATGAAGAAGAAAAAGAAGTAGGAGAAGAAAATAAAAGGAAAACAGAAAAGAAGCAGAAGAAGACCAAGAAATAAAAGAAAAAGAAGAAGCAGGCTAAATTGAAATACGTAGTAGAATGCTTATGTCAGGTTTGAGATAATAAGTACAATGGAATCGGACCCCCACGACTGTCATATGCTATTCAACCATTCTTAATCTAAAGTTTGTTTATTATTTGTCATTTGGAAGATGAAGCATGAAATTTAATATTTATATAATGAATAGATTTAAGCTATATATCCTGTTCATCAACGCATAATATATTATTTTAATTGTAGTTTTTTGTATTTTTCAGAAAACATTCCATATATCTGACCGTACGTGGACCATTGCGCGAAACTTTTATGATTTATATAGTGTAATAAATTGTGGGTGTTGCTATTTGTATTAATTTATTGTTTTGTGTTTTTACTTGCGAGTGAATATATTTGAAAATGTGCTTATGTCATTAATTTACAATAGATGAATATATAAAACACTAGTGGTCTTAATTTTATTGTTTTTATGCTACATAATAATATATTTTACTTGTGTGTGAACAAATATGTGATTGCTCGAAAGTGTACTATGTGCAGGTGCTGTGTAACATTTTAATGCGACTTTGTATAAGGTTTAGGATTTTCACGAGAAAATTAACTTCTAAAAGATTTTTTCATTTCATTCGTTTTCTGTTTATGAATTGTATTGAAGAGAATTTTTTCTTTTTTGAATTTCTTTATCCATAACGATCGTCGTTATTAATATTAACTTTTTATGGTAAATTTAACGATCTGCAGTCATCTGTTGACTGCAAGTCTTTTTTCTTTTTGAAAAAGATAGCTTATGGTAGTTCTCTTTGATTATAATAATTTATTGCATATTAGCTTCAATACTTTTAAAATCGTGTTTTCCGTTGAAACGCGTTATTGTTCAAAAAAGTGCCTTTGAAAATCAAAATGTTCCTGAAATAGAAAACATTTGATTCATTTTTGTTGAAATAAATAAATAAATATTTATTTCGAAATTTATTTAGATTTTTCACAGAATTTAATGCAATGGGGGATTGTTTTCCACCCTACATGTGATACTCTTAATTTATTCATTTAGAATTGACATTCAATATGGAGGTAAAATTGTAACTAAAGAAGGAAATGGTTATGAATAATAATAGCTCAATTTATTGAAAATAAAATACTGAGTTACCACCAGTAAAATATATTTATTTGTGTTTATAGAAATAAATCATCGGGCACATTATTTTATTTGCTAACATCTCCACTTAAATCATATCTAATTTTAAAGTGTTTATGTTTGAAATTTAAATTAATTTTTTTATTGTATTTCTCGGTTTAAATATTACATGTATTCGACATGTGGTATTTATAACACTAGAAATGAGATGAATATTACTTCTTAGCTGTGTTGTATGTGTGTTCTAAAGTTTATAATATGAATTATTGTTATATTTATTGATAGATTATCACGCCAAAATATAATAATATATTTCCATATAGATATATTAATAATGGATGAATTATATTGAGCGATATTTTCTCAACGAATATTTGAGTAAAATATTTTCGATTATTATGAATAATAAATGATTGTTTTTATATTACAGAAATTGAGAAACGTGGGTAATTATAAACTATTATAATTATTAGCCTATATTTCATTTGTGATGAGTTGTCAGTGTAAGATCATTCGCTCAGGCAATTATTAGGTATAACAATTATATCCTCACTATCAAATAATCGGTACAGTACATCTATCAATCATTTTTTTTATTGCGGATGATGTTCACATGAGTTTGGAGAATTGTGCGTGGGTAATGAGGTGAAAAGGTGAATGATGAGAAACGTCCATGGCTGAATGCGATTCGAAACCAAGGCTGTAGGAAACTAAGCCAGCCAGAGCCTTATCTTATCGCAGACAAGCGCTCCATCCAACTGCGCTATCAGAGCCGCCGAAATTGTAATTTTAATAATTGATTGGAGGGAAATATATTATGCATTTGAAAAACTTTGAACCAATAATTTTCTGGAATGAATTGAAATAGGAATTGACTGAATTAAATCAAGATTGAGTGAGTATATAATTCATAATAAATTATTATTGAAAGAAATGGTTCAAAAAGTTTCGAATCCCTAATTTCACTGCATACAAAAGATTATGCAATGAATTTCGACCCTCTGATGAACACTTCTCTTTGAAAAAATATATTACAGCTTTAGGTTCAAATTTCGGGTGAAAAATATCTTTAAAGGAAATTGATTTTATTGTAAATAGGTAGCAGCCGCTGTGGTGTTATCGCATAGGGCGCTTCTTTCTGATTGATAGCTACTCTGCGGTTACGGGTTCGATTCCCGTTCATCCTGACATATTTTGTGTGTCGTAATTCACTTTATTACCCTCGCACAAGTCTCAGGTTCATCACTCATGTGGGCATCAACACCATCAAAAAGGTCTCAAATACTGAGGTTGATGGTTATAAAACCTTTAATAGAGAATGATCGAAAAAGTGAATTATGCCTTTAATTTTTTTCTGACTTTATTTTTTATAGGCAGTTGTAACACACATTTGAGCTGTTTTATTTAATTGCACTTATAAAGCCTAAGAAAATATTACTGAATGCGATAAATGACACAATTTTCAGTGACTCTGACAACTCATTATGGTTAACAACTACTGAGAAACAACAGGTACCGTAGTTTTGGGGAGCAGTAGTTTCCTTCCAAATTATTAGAAACCTTCTATTCCTGTTGATAATTTATTATGTCCGCTATTTTGTTTTTTCTCTTACAATTGTAAGTTTGTAAATCTGTGTTTGAAAGATTTAAATTTCAAATTTATTAAATAAATTTATCATTTATTAAATAATTAATAAATAATTTATTAAGGTATTTAAATTTTCATAAGATGAAGAAATAGATTGAACTGTTGTATTCAACAGTTTATATTCAATTGTAAATTTAGAAGAAATTGTAATTTAGTTGTTCGTCTCAACTAAAGTTGAAATATCTAAGAATTTTTTATTGAGTTGAATAATATTTTTTAAATTCGTTGAAATTAAGAGAAATAATTAACGACTGATTATTTTTAGGAATATTGTCAATTATAGTGAACATTTCGAGCACTGGTTCTTCTTTCGGTTATTGTTGTGGAGTTGTGGAGGGAGTCGTCCTAATATTGTATAAAAACTGTTCATCTTTTTGAAATAACATCTACATGGAGGAAAACCAACTTATATGTTTTTCTATGTTAGGAAATGCCTTATAATTTGAAAAATATCTACATAAAGTGTTCAAATTTAGAAATTGAATAAAATTGTAGCATCTGAAATGGCGGCTATGGTAGCGCAGTTGGTTGGCGCTTGTCTGAGATAAGATAAGGCTCTGGCTGGCTTCGTTTCTTGCAGCCTTGGGTTCGAATCCCATTCTGCCATGTATATTTCTCATCATTCACCTCATTGCCCAAGCATAAGTCTCCAGACTCATGTGAGCATCAATAAAAAAATTCTTATAGAAATTGAATAATTTATTTTTGTAAAATTTCGGTGACTACAGTTTTGGACACTTTAATGTCAAATATTTCTATTCAATAACTGGGTCATCAATATAATTTGAGAACCTCAAAATTTTTAGGAAGGCTCCATTCCAATTATTTCACTAATCATTTGATAAATCAAAAATAATATAAGTTGTAGATTAAATTGAAGAGGGTCCAAATTTTGTACAAAATAATTCCCATTAAAAGCTCGCAGCTTTGCTTCCATAAAGAATCTGACTCGATTAGGCTTGTATTGTGTACTGATTAAAAAATAATGAATGTATATTTTTGTAATACATCTATATTAATATACACATTTACATTTCAATTGCTTATATACGTACTAGAAAGGTTTAGCTGTACGGTGTAATGCATTAAATTGCCCCAAAGGAATTTATTCATTTGATAATTCTATATAAAAGGTTTTTTATCTCTATATATTTAAAAATTATTTCCTGTTGATAAGATTATTGCATGGATTCAAAATGGGAGTACACTGTAAACCAATCTCGTAGAAATGATATTTATATATTATATTTAATATTAATATATATAATATTAGCATATATTATACTTTTGGTGAGATTTTTATTGGACTGCAAAAATTTCACTAAACCAGATTCATTAATAGCTTTCATACTTCAGGGACACATAACTTTTCGGTCACATGCTGGCTTCATCTAAAAACATGAAAGCCACCATCCATAACAATACATCTAAATAAGTGTATGCTGCTGCAGTGGTTTAGGGTACCATCTACAATATTCATCTATCATAAGGGTGATAGTGGTCATAGAGACTCTTGAATATGGACTAGTCAGTTAGTGAAAACAACAATGTTAAGGAAAACAAAATATAAGCCAGTCCAAGAATGATGTTAAGTATTGTTCATTCTATTTGGTTATTAACTAATCCAAATAGTAACTTTTATTAACAATTTTCTAAAACGATTTTTTATGAAATTGATATAGTGGACACACTGAAATAATGTGATCCATGGTTTGGCTCTCACCATATTTGCAATTGGGATATTCAGCAAGTCCCCACAAATACATACTTTTTGGCATTACCCTTTTCCAGTTCTGAACCTCTTCAGACCTACCCAGTGTCGTCGGGAGAGGTCAAACCCAGGAACTCTTATGTTTGGGTCTGGCACAATTTCTTTTTTTTCGGGGGTGAAGCCCACATAGGTATCAGACCTATGCGTGGGTAATGAATTGGATGAGGTGATTGATGCGTTGGACCTACAGTTTTAGGTGGGTTCCGAACCACCATGAAAGAACAATTTATTTATTTCTCACCATGCAAGAACATTATCTTATCCACTCATTACCCAAGTCTCGGACTCGTGGGTATCATCAGCATGGAAAAATTATCCAAATATTATGTCTTGATGAATACTCATAAAATCCAACTGACAAATGTTATGAAATAAACCAAATAGTAACTTTTATTAACAATTTTCTGCAACGATTTTTTGTAACCGTCCATTTTGAGTAGTCATAATATGTCATGTCTATAAAAATAATATTTAGCTCGTACAAAAAAAAAAAAATTAACGAGCTTCTACAATTTTTTTAAATTGAATTATTCAGTTGTAAAAACTTTCTTTTGAACCCCAGTCGCAGGTTCGTTTCTTGGCTAGATCTATAATTTTCCAATCTTAATCCCAAGCTCAGTCACATGTAGAGTTCATAGACTCCTACATACATAATAATAATAATAATAATAATAATAATAATAACTCACAAAATGGATTCAAAATGTCCAAACTGACCTGAAGCTCGCAAAAATCGAAAACCTAGAAACAATTATGAACAGAAATTTATATAGAAAGTGTGTGGAGTCATGGGAAATAGCCCCGGTACCAATAAAGAGGAGAAAGGTGGAATTCTCACAGGAAAGGAGAGAGGCGCTGTCTCTTAGAATGAAGAAATATTGGGAAAACCGAAAAAATATTAAATTTAATAAATTAGTTCAGCCTTCCTCATAAACATGTACTTAGCGTTTTCCAATTTGAATGGGAAATTGACGACTAATAATAATAATAATAACTCACAAATTTATTATTTATCAAGATGGGTTTAAAAAATTCTACTTTATTCTCTGACTCAAAAATAGCCAAAGCTATGTTGTTTGTAAGCTAATAAATATAAAATAATATGATGACCAAAGAAGACAAAGAACAGGAGAAACTTCTCTTGAAAGATAACATTTATACATTATATTTTTTGTACACTTTATCAACAATTTTGACCACTTTACTTTATAAAACTTATACATTTATTAGGAAATTTCTGTTTTCAAATCATTTGGTAGATTTTCATCTAATTTTATTCATAATTCAATAATTTTGTTATATATTTTCAAATTTATGTTGATTAGTCATTTAATGATATGTGTGTATAAAAGTTTCATTGGCATCATGCCAATATTTGAAGTCATTTTATTCTAGTTGCTTATTCCAGTAATTTGTTCGTAAATGAGTTATTTTTAATTTTATGGAAAAGTTATCTATATGATTGGAAGTCTATAATTTGTTTCAAAATATTTTTAAAACTTTGAAATATTTATGAATATTTGTTATTTCATTGACGAGTGAAATCCTTATAAATTGTTTAATCGTTTAGATGAATTTTTTAGCATCATTTTAGTTTTTATTTTTGTTTGTGTGTATCTTACTTTTCCTTAATATTTTGTTATTTTATTGTGCATTCAACAATGTATATTAATTAATCAGTTGGACAGAAAATTACTTTTCTTTTTTTGTTGATTTTGTTCAAGCTTGTTGTTTTATCACAAATTGACTCTTACAAGTTCTATGCTACTCACGTTATTTTAGTGTAATTTATGTTGCAACCTTCTGTTTTTCCTTCATGTATGTTTTGTTGTGTGCTAATCGTTTTTATTTTAAGCAAATTATATGAATTATTATTGTAAACTATTGATTCCAATCTAGACAGACCAATGTTGTCTCCAGAAATCGATACGATTTTTATTGATTTTTCGGCTCAAATGTGCAATATTATGTTGATATCTATTTATTGATTAGGCTTGAAACAGTTTTAAAATATAATCTAATTATTTCGCTATTACAAGTCTGTAATAGTATATTACGTTACAAGTGCGGAAAATGGTGTTTAACATACGAGTATGATAAGTTAACGCACGAGACAAAGTCGAGTGCGGTATTATCATACGAGTATGGTAAACATCTTCCCGGACGAGTTACGTACGATATTTTTCGTCATACAAGTCTAAAATAGCAGATAAGTTGAAATAAGAAACTATAAATCATTGTTATTCAAACATAACCTCAACACACCAACTCAAGGTGAAATGTGGCAATAATGGTTCTAGATCAGCTGATCTAGCTTTCGACCAAATGGTTTTTCAGTGAAGTGGTAGCCACAACCACCCATAGAGTGCGGTAATAATCATTTGATGATTTTTACCACACAGTGTACGGTAATAATCATCAAATTACATCAGCTGTTTTTGATTTCTGTAAACAGCTGTTTACCACATTGATTGCTTGACTGGTAAACTGTCCATAACCTACAAGTATGACGAAAATAAATTTATTGCGTAGAGCTTTTATTGGTGCAGAGTATTTAACTTGTCGATTTATCTGATTAAAGCAACTCATTAAAAAATTGTATAACTAGAAATTTAGATGGAATCCGAACCCAGCAAGAAATCAGTGGTATTGATGAGGATAGTAATAATTTACCAACAAACATATTTTTCATTAAAATCTGTTGTTTCATTGAATATGTTGTTTAAATACGGTAATCGTGATTATTATCTCTTCAAAATCCTTTGAAATATCTCCATTTTTACATAAACTATAAAATATAACAGTTTGATAACATAAATTCAGATTGCTAATGTAAAAAATTCATAGATTGAACAAATACACTATTTTTTGTATTCATGTTAGGGAGAACTTGTAAAGAACTTACAATATATTTATTACCTTTGTTATTCATATTTTGCTTGTTTTACGTGTGTTGGGAAGTGATAACCGAGTGCCGAAGCAGGTATCTGTTCAATCAGAGATAAGCTACGAAACTCCTGGGCGCTCTTTGTAAGGGTGACTGATTGTATTGGCCAGCAAAAAAGACTGTTCTCTGCTGTAAAATAACTTCCCGGTGGTTCGGAACCCACCTAAAACTAGGTCCAACTCATCATTCACCATTATCCAAGTCATCACCCACGCACAGGTCTCAGACCTTTGTGGGCTTCATCCCACGAAAAAAGTTACTAATAAATTTAAATTTAAAAAAAATTGAATAGAATATGTAAACTATATTTAGGCTTCCGTAGTAGGCCATCTTTATGCTCAAATATGTCCAACTTTAGCAGATGCTTAATCAAGTGGTTCGGATTCCACATGAAACTGTTGTTCTACAATGATTTTTTCTAAATTGATAATTTGTTAGGTTCTAACTGTTAAAAGGTTATACACTTGTACAGTTAGAACAGTTCTACCTGTGAATCAAACCAGGATTAAAAGTTACATAAAAATCTAAAAAAAATCGTTCTCAAACAATATTAAATTACTTATAGAAAATTGTAATTTTTCGCCTAAAACTGAAAAATTAAAACTTTTCAATCCACAACTTTTACTGTACAAAAACAACTGTATTTTTCATTTGACATAGCAGCTTAGTTCTGTTGATTCCTATCTTATGTCTTATCAATACTGCTCTAATAAAAATAATATATTATTATTAATATTGCTCTAGTATTACGTTGCATAACTGACGATTTGTTTATTCTAAAATAATAATGAAGGTGTTATATTTCCCTTACTCTGAAGAAATGATTACCATTACCGTACTCGATATTAGACAGCAATTTGGTCAAAGAAAAAACGAATCATGCTGGCACTTCTTGGTTTTGTCAATAGATGCAGAGGTGAAGCCAGTTAGAGGATACTTAGAACTTTGGGATTTGTGTAAATATAGCTATTTAAATCATCCTTATCAAAGGTAGGAATAAGTTTTGGAGAATATATTATTCTGATAAGATTTTGCACACATATTGTTCTCGAAGTATGTGCAAGATAGGAAGTAACATAGATTGATTTATTAGTGTAATAAATATATTAACGGATAAAATATTGGAGAAATGTTGCTATATTATGAATTATTTATTTTTGTAAATTATTGTTCGCTAAATCTATTAATAACTATTATCCAAAAAGAGATAAATAAATGCTATGATACATTTTTGTTGTGCAAATAAAATATATTATGTACAGCATTTCCTGCTGTAAATTAAGCTATTAAGTATTAAACAGCTGAATCAATATCTATGATTTGATTTAATTTGATATCAATATTTGATTTGAAAATGATTTGGTCTGTTTTTGTATAAAAGGCAATAATGTAATACTGTAATACATTCTTATTGTATTCGGGAGAATAATGTGGATTGTATTAAAATATTGATTTAAAAATTCTGTATTATTTATATTTATTGGCAATTTTTTGTAGTCTTAAAAATTTAATGGAATGGTTCAGTAGCACGTGCTTAGTTTTAGCTCATGACTTGAGACTCGAGAATTTGCAAAGAAATGTATGGCTTAAAAAATGTCCAAGTGGTCAATAGAAAATTATAATCAAATTATGGAGGTACTAAAACTTTTGATTCTTATTTCTAATAAATTAATAATTTGTCAACAGTGAAATTTAAATGATCAAGACAATCATTAATCATTAAATCGTTATTGTTTCATGTAAATCTTTAATTTTGATCGGTGATTCTTCCATCTTCCATGACGAAATACTTGATGAACAATCTAATATCAAAGCTGACACTATTTCTATTTAAATTATGATTTTCACTCACTTATACTACTGGAGGGATGCATTTCATTTCTAAAGAGAAGCTTCATCAGCCTGCTGCGAGAGGTCATGTTTTGTTGAGGTTAGAATGAGCTGCGTCATTATGTAATTGAAAATTAACAATTTTAATTGTTAAAGAAGGCTGATGAAGCTTCTCTTTAGAAGTGAAATGCATCCCTCCAGTATCTCCAGTATAAGTGAGTAAAAATCATAATTTAAATAGAAATACAATGTCAGTTTTGATATCAGATTTGGGGAAGTGATAGCTGAGTGCCGTAGCAGGTATCTGTTCAATCAGAGATAAGCTAAGAAACTCCTGGGCGCTCTTTGTAAGAGTGACCGATTGGATTGGCCAGCAAAAAAGACTATGTTCTCTGCTATAAACTCAATTTCCCGGCGGTTTGGAACCCACCTAAAACTGTAGGTCTATTTCATCAATCACCATCATCCAATTCATGACCCACGCAAAGGACTCAAAACTATGAAGGCCTCATCCTCTTAATTTTTTTTTTAGTGAAATCAAGAGCTATTAGATAGTTTTAAAATACAGTAAAAGAGGGTGTGGGCAAAATTACGACAGTGGTAATTCTAACATGAACACTCTATGAATCTGCCTGCTCTAAATACAAAATGCTGCAGTGGAAGCCTTAACATGTAGCTTGTATCTAGTGATCAGGTTACTATGAGTTATTGTTAACGTAGTTTTCTCCAAATTCTCTAATAACAGGTCAACTGAGAAATACCACTATATTTCCCTGTAATCTAGATGAAGAGAATAAAGAATCACACTAATGTGACGCTATTATAACTTATGCTATTTTACATTCATTCTCTTAGCTACTAATGGTGGACGGGTTGAATTCTTGAATTATATCCTGTTCCTTATAACTATATGATGCAACTTAAATATTTAAAAAGTGTTAAAAGTAGAAAGAAAGTACATTGTGTGTGAAGATCGTTTAGCTTCGATGTACGGGCATAATCAAGCACTGCTGAAAGTGAGGTTTTAAGGTTGAAGGGTATCAAAATAAAAGGTTTAAAGGTATATTATCACACAAAATAGGATTTTTTTTTTCAATTTTAATAGTTTATTCTATTAATGAGTATACGGCGTCTCAGGAAATTAAAGTCTATAAACCACAGATAATAAAAGAGATAATATCTGTGAAAAAAAGATCCGTATCTAAACTCAGGAAATATGGTTTGAGCTGTTTAAATTTCTCTACAGCTAATACATTACCCGTAAGGGTCTCCCCACCACGAAAAGCCATACGAATTTACTTTTTTAGCTAATACATTCTCACAGCAGTTAAAATATCAAATTAATTTCTTATAGAAATTTTAGTTTTTCATGTTTCCACGGCACGTTGCAAATGTGAATAGTACCGTAGCGGAGTGGCGAATGCGATGGAGAAATTTGAATTCGGCGCTTCTTGGATAGCGATTATGCTTCAAGACATAATCCACAGAGAAGTAGAGAGACTTTCTTACTTCTCTGTGCATAATCGAATGAATGGGGATAAAAGTAAATAGTTTGCTCTTTGATTTGAGAAATTTCTGAAATGAATAAATTTATTGTTTCAAAGAAGATAACACTCACTTTTAAACTGCTTAACCAATACATACATATTTCGATTTTATGTTGGCACTATGATAACAGCACACGAACAAGACAACAACGGCAACTAAATCTAAATCCATCGTTATCGGTTATCGTTAGTGTGTGCGTTGCGTGTGCCGTTTGGGTGGTAACCTCTAGACAGACCTAACCCAGAGATTGACCTACTGCTAGCGCAGCCTGCAGCCCACAATTCGTACTAGTTTTATTCTTAGTTTAATTATACTGGCATTGGCTTTTTGAATTTTGATTTTGAATCACCTATCACCTAACCAATAAAAATAAAACGATTTTGGATTTTGGATGTTGGATCCATGAAAACTTCTATTGAGAAACGAGGTTGTGTAAGTATTTTATTGATTTTAAGTCAAGTCCAATGTAAATCGTGTTCTAAAAGAAGTGTTTCAAGTTTATTTGTACTTGAAAACATTCCAATTAAGCTGATAAAAGCACATTTATGGCTATCATGAATATGATCTTTACGAGTTTGTAGGGAATATTCCGCTTATTCATGTTGAAATGTGCTATTAAATCGAAATTAATACTCTATTGATTCAGTTTATAATCATATTTCCTGTTAGATTTTTTGAATGTTTGTAAACTCATAAAGTTTCAACCAATACCGAGCGTGGGTTGGGTTAGTTTTGGGACTGAAAAATCTAGGCTAAATGAGTTTGAGTTGTTCGCTTTCACATAATCATGTTTTTCCTTCAATAAATTGAATGCTAAAGTTTTGTAATATAATTCTAGTTTATTAATCTTTCATCTACTTATATTTCTCAATAATGTAACTTAGGCACAGTAATGCTACAATGCACATTGGTCGTTTAGATGAAGCATTAACATTTCCCTAAAAATAATCTAAACTAGTAGTTCTGTGAACAGTAGACCTCGCGCAGTTATTTATACACATGTCCTGTGCCCATGCATCCTGTACAAGATGGATCCTTTCAATTGGGCATACAGAAAAATACAAAAGAACTTTTTTTCTATTGCTGATGCCCACATGAGTTCGAGACTTGTGCGTGGGTAATGAGGTGAATAATTCCACATAAATGCCTGACGGTGGAGTGGGAATCGAACCCACGACCACGACATCAAGTTGAAGTTGCGACGCCCCAACCAACTGCGCCAAGCGGCCCGCCTATAACTATACAATATAATTATATTTTGCTCTCCTTGCATTACTACTGTGTACAAAAGTAAGCAAAGTATTGCTTTCCAATAAAAGTTTGAAGAAACCAAATCCATACTGCTCCAGTAAAATCCTTGTATGGAAGGAAAAATACCACATGATATATTCCACACGAAGCAGATTTACCTATCATCTGCATTCTGCCAAATTATGTGAATCGTAGTCACCGTACCAAATAGATACTGAATTAGAAATTTATCAGACCGATCAAAGAAGTCGCATGCCTCACCAGATTTTTTCTAAAATATTTATGTCATTTGTTTTCAGCTTCAGTATAATCTTTCCATATTCATCTGTGATAAATAGTAACTGATACCTATTTCTCTACATAATCTATTTCTCATACGTTTGATAATTTCTTGGGAAAAATAATTCTCTAATACTTGGTTGGATAAGAAGGCCCAAGGGCACAGAAATATCATTTTGGAAAGATATGTTCCAATTAGAAAAATCCTTGTTTATACATCCTCGTGCAATTCAAAAAGGTCCTGTCAAATCTCATGAAACAGACGAAAGACGAATCAACTTGAAACATAGACTTTGCTTCGCTCAGTCAATTATCCCAGTGGTGAGTTCTTATTATTGTCTGCGTTTGATTCTTCTAATGCTGAACATGGTAAGATTACCTTTTATTTGTAGTGAATTTGCTGTTTTAACAACATTCCAACTCATTTTTTCCTTACAACATGGTGTCATTTGTACTTTGTGTATTTATATTTGTGTTTTATTTCCAGATTGAAGTTGAGAAATATATAGGACAGATTCATAACTACAGAAATGTTTAAATCGACAAACGCTAATTTTTCAAGTTTTGCCACCACTTTCTAATGCAAAAGCTGATGGCTGAATGTAAGTTAATGTCTTGATTTTATTAACGTAATATTGATTATTTATTTATAGTCTTATTTTATAAATATATATAACATAATGGGTCGACAGAATTCGCTAAGTGTGGAACTGGCTGAGTCTATGTTATACTGCCGTATGAATCAAAACTGCACTGAGCGGAACTCCCTAAATCTGGAAGTGGCTGTTTCTGCACCGACCGGAATCCGCTATATGTGGAATCCACTATATCCCGCGCTTTTTAACCAGCAGTGACAGATAAAAGCAGTTATTGTGGGACCGTATTATATTTTGATACCGAATCAAATTTATATATATATTATTAGGCAATATTCTCAGGTTGGGCTCCAATTCCTCTATTTGAAAGCTGAAATGGAAATAAAAATTGATGTTCCATCAGCTGTGTCCGGATAATAGGCTCTAACATACAAACTCAAGCAAGACTTGGCTGTATTGAAATTTTGCCTCCTGAAATTACCCCATAACGAATGAACGTCCACTACCTCTCAAACAAATGATAATTATAAATTACCACCAATCAAAGAGATAGAGGGCGCTTTCGATCTGAGTACACTCAGATATCTGAAAGCAATAATATTATCACTAGGTGTTCTGTTGTGTGCCTGGTGTAAGGAGGATTTTTCTAGTAGACTGTAGACGATCTCACTGAAGCAACTGGACCTTTTATGCTAAGGTCAGTCAAGGTATACTTGAAACCACACGTGGACTTTCTCATGAAGTACAGCTTCTAAATTAAGACAGCTTTCTTTCGATTTGTAGAAATCTTATTCATTAAGCTAGAGAGATACTTATGCTAAGGTAGTGTTTTTTTTTGCAATGTATACAATTCGATTTTCACAGTGTATTTTTCAGTATTGCTTATATTCTTTAATTAGCCTAGTTGGTTAATAAATTTTTTTTTTGCAGTGTATGTATATTCAAATCTCATTTGCGCCGAATTTGGATATAGGAATCTTCTAGTTGAATATGATTGTCAAGGAACTTCATCAAGGACTAGAAGGATCTTCGTGGTGGATACTTAAGGATACTTTGTAGTGGATCTCACAACCTCATGAATCACCAATTCTAACTTACGTAAGGTTAGTCGAATGTTTCAATTTATTCTTATTCTATTGCCGTGGCAAATTATTATTGTTGAAAGAATGATTGAGTGGAGGTTCGTTTTATCTAGAAGTTTTATCTTCTCGTCCCGCCAAGTACAACAGCCTTGTGCATTGCCAGGTGATTTTGTAGAGAGCTACCAAGAGTATATTTACTTCGCGTGCCAAGTCGGGTTATTCACCACTTCACAGCTCAAAAACGGTAAATCCTATCGACTTGATTTCTATTCAGCCTGAAAGATCTCGGGAATGTGACTAAAATGAGACCAAGAACATGAATTTATATGCAGTTTAACCGAAGTTATGCAAGTTGTAAAAAACACGTTTTGAATGAATTATTCACTTTCAACATTGACAGGGTTACAGCCTCAACCACTGGAAGGACTTTTATGGGACCGGTCTCATTTTGTTTTTTCTGCTTGCTACTACAAACCTTTGTATAGAAAAGTCATAATTTTTTTTTGTAAAACCTCAAAAAATGTAAAAACCTTACACTTTTCGCAATTTTAATCCAACTAATGAGCATTTTTTGACGAAACTGGTCTTATTTTGTTCGTGTTGAATGATACGGACTGGCGTATATAAAAGTTTCAATAACATTTTGCAAAATTACGAAAAATTCAAAAACCCTTGAACAAAACTGCTAGTACAGTATATCTATATATCCAACATCTGTCCAATATCTGTTGTACATATATTTATATGCCATCAGTACTTTCATTCTGCTGTAGGATATGCACATCATTTGAAATGATTTGAGTCAGGTGTGTTTTCCAATATCTTATAGTCCCAAGCGGTGCAAAGTTTCTATTCCGTTGGCGAAATGGCATTATATTTTATTTATTACATTTGTCACAAAACATAATTTTTTGGGGAATTTCCCATTTGACAGGTGACTTTTCAACTTAACTTAACATTACATTTCGTCTATAATTGCATTACAATATTACATCTTGTCAACTACATTTCATCTTAATATAATACAATTACATTTTGTGAATTACATGTCATTTTAATATAATACAATTACATTCAGTCAATTTCATTACGTCTCAATATAATACAATACATGTTGTATATAACAATAAAATTATACCAGAAGTCTACTTAAAAAAATGATACAGTAGACCTCCGTGTTTAATTACGAAAATCCTTGTCTTTTCTGTTCAAAGAACATTGAACTCTGCAACCGAGAAGCAGGCTTTGTCAATGAAAATTCGTTTCAGTGACTTGAACAATTCCAGAGAATCAATTTTAAGAATAGCATCTGGTAATCTATTAAATAATCTTCTAATATTCAACGTATACACAGTGTTTGTGCACATAGTTTATAACATGAATTTTGGAAAAGTTATGACGTATCATGCTAGCGCGATAGCACAGATGAATGTTGTGATAGGGAATTCGCGTTACTAAAAGAAAATGTTTTTAATTTTTATGCATAAAATTTTACTTTGACTAGGTCAGTTACAAGTTGTACCTTGTTGAAAAAATATTTCAGTAAGCTTTTCTTGTAATTTTAAAGTACTGTATTATCAATCTGTGTCAGAACACAGCTATTCAGAATATAATCTTGATATATCATTTTCAATTCTTTTGCTAGATACTTAACCTTTAATTTTATACATTCAATTCTCAAATATTTGAATTAATTATTGCTTTATCTGGTAACGGCCGAACTAGGCGTTACAGCATTACTCTTTGTTTTGAATTATTAATATTCATTTATGTGCATTCAATAAATGCTTCAGTGAAGGGTACTTCCCAAAACGTTTTAAAATAGCTAAAATAAAAATTATTCACAAAACAGGTGATAAGTATAACCCAAAAAATTATAGACCTATTAGCCTACTTAGTAATTTTGCAAAAATAATAGAAAGAATTTTGAAAAAAGGTTAACACACTTTCTAATAAAAAATAAATTCGTTTCCGAAAATCAGTTTGGTTTTCAGTCTGGCAAATCGACTAAGGATGCTCTTATGTTACTTACTAATCTAGTTAATAATAATTTCAATAATAACATTAAAACCTTGGCTATTTCCCTGGACCTGGCCAAGGCTTTCGATACAATACCTCATGCATCATTAATAGATAAGCTTGAGGGGTGTGGTATTCGAGGAATAGCTAAACAATTAATCACCAACTACCTAGATGATAGAATAGAAACTATGTCCTTAAATAATAAAATTATTTACTAGAAACTTATTTGATACTAGAAACTTAACAAATTTTGGCCTTCCCCAAGGTACCGTTTTATCACCCTTCTTATTTATTTAAATGATTTACTCAAGATAGATATTCCAAATTGCACCAAAATATCATTTGCTGATGATACTGTGTTGATATTCACAGGTGAATCATGGAATGAGGCATATGACAATGCTAATGAAGGATTAGCCATGGCTAAGTCTTGGTTTGACAATCACACGCTCACTTTAAACCTGCTTAAGACAAAATTTATTGCATTTTCTCCTACCAGAAGTGGTGAACCTCCACCTGGCTTACAAATAAAAATACACAACCATGATATTGATACTCCTAGAAATCAAAACAATTGTCTCTGTCAAACTATAGAAAAAGTTCACTTTCTAAAATATCTGGGATTAATGGTTGATAGTAACTTAAAATGAAATTTTCATCTACAGCATCTAATATCTAAATTAAAGTATCTTATCTACATATTTTATAAAATTAATAGGTTAAATGACATCAAAATTATAAGAACCATATATCATGCGTATGGCCAATCTTTGTTTGAATATGGGATAGAGTTGTGGGTGGGATTAACATTTACCTTTGACACACATTTCAATAAGATATTCACTTTACAGAAACATTTGATTAGAGCAGCTTTAAGAAGACCCAGATTATATCCCAGCAAATATCTATTGTTGAATTTAAAGTTCCTACGCTTAGACAGGTCTTTGCTAAAGAAATTATCACTCTTATTAATGAAAATAAAGATCTTCTCACATTAAATACTAACTTACACAATATACGTCCATCTGCATTTAATGTTTATAATAGATCATTCATCAGATTAACTATAAATAAACACCAATTCACATATTACATGGAGTACCTTGCCAATATAGTCCACAGTCACTTCATAAATAGTAGATTTACTAAGAAGCTCAGCACTGAAATAGATGAATGGATAAAAACTAACATTTACTACAAAATAGTTTAATGTATTCTTAATAACATGTCTCCCTTCCTTTTCCTGAATTTTCTTTCTTATTTTTTCACTTTCTTGCTTTTCTGAACTTACCTAAATTTTGAGCTCACTGCTGGCGATCAAGTCCTACTTCTGCCAGTAGTGCCGTATTGCATGTATAAATAGTTATGTTTGGATTTGTTATTAACTTTAAGTATGTATGTTCTTTGTTTTGCTTCATTGTTGATATTTTGTGTGAATATGGCCAATAAATGAATAAAATGAATAAAAAAATGCATAATAATTTTGGAATATTATGCTGATAATTTAATAATAAATTCTGGTTTGTCATTGCAGCACACATTTTTCTTGTCGTTGTACTACTTTAAATACTGTTAAATTTTGATAAATTTTGCCACACTTGCAAATTCTTATTAGATATTGGTTTTATTTAACATTTTTATATATTTTAAGGCATTTAATATTTTTTTATCGGCGCTTTGGCGTATTCTTTGACGGTTTTTAATACGTTTTGAATGTCATTATTTGCCATTGCAATCGCATTTTTACATTCAATATAATTATTGCTTATTCTACGATTTTTTTTTTAAATTTTCAATCGTTTTAATTATTTTACGTTTATTTGTGCTCAATTTAAGATAAAAACAAAGTCTCATATAAATTCACGTTGGATGCATAGATAATAATCGTTTTGAATTTATTGTTGTAATTTACTTATCTTTTTTATGCATTTTGCATTTGTTTCATGCGCCTACATAGCTTCTTTCAAACTATGAATTCACGTTTAGTTTTAATTGGTTTACTGATTCATTAATTGGATCTCTTATTTTAATTCATTATCTTTGATTGGATTCTCTCTTTTGATCATTGTGTTGATAACTGTCCATCTGGCAGTATATATAATTCGCATTTATCTTCTGATACATTATATATTTGTCCATGGTTTTTCTTTTCATTATTTTAATAAAGACTTGTTCCCACACAGTACAATTCAGTTGTTGACTCTCCCTATTCTATGCTGGGTTTTTGATCATTATTAATATTTGTAATGTTATTCATGGTTGTTTTTATTGTAAGCAATGCTTTTGTTGGGTTTAAAGTATAGTTTTGCAGTAATATTTCTGCCAACGGATTTCACTTTTAATTCTAAATGATGCTGTTTTGTTATATTTTTTATATTTTGCAATTTTGTGTTCAAATTGTAGTTTTATTCTGTGATAATAATATTTGAGGTCAATGAGAGTTGATTTTATGTCTTCTATTATTTAGATGTTTTATGGATGATGTTTTGCTGAGTCATAGTTCATTTCAACAGTTGATGTGACGATGCTCAAATGCAGTGTGTGTTGCTTGTATTGTTATGAATAAATAAATTATTTTCTTAATTGCAGGATTTGAATCAACTGATTGGCGCCAGCGCTTTTCGCGTTCTGTCCAGCTTTCGTGTGAGCGTGATTGTGCCGATCATGATGCTGGAAATAAGAGACTCGGCCTCTGATATTTTGCCCTATGCGCAAAACAGCGGCGCACGTCATTCAAAAACTGCACAGGTGAGTTCGGAACCTACCTAAAACTATGTATCCTTCTCCTTCCATCAGCCCCACTCATTATACACGCAAAAGTCCA
Organism: Conomelus anceps; assembly: GCA_948455865.1. NCBI lineage: Eukaryota > Metazoa > Arthropoda > Insecta > Hemiptera > Delphacidae > Conomelus > Conomelus anceps. The sequence goes on from OX418227.1 coordinate 3,586,448, forward strand.
AGAATCATGTGTTAAATTTTAGTCTGGTTGGCCCCCTTACGGCGTCAGACATGTCAAAGTGATTGAAAAAATGCAAGCCAGTGATGTGAGTGTCATTCTTCACGAAAAGTCTCTTAGAATAATGTTTACTGCTTTACAGTTCGTAAGGTTTAGCTTGAGCTATAACATTAGTGTGTGTACCAGTTCGTCGACCTGTCATTTGGTCATGCTCAGTGGCGTAACGTTTTCCAGTTGGGCCCCCCCGCAACCGATTTTCCGGGCCCCTCAAAATCATATAAATATCCCCCCTCACCCTTGCCACCCCCACCCCTCCCTGAAAAACTTGCATAATTATTTTGTGGGCAGTTATAATTATGTAAGAACTAAACACCTTTTTATAAATTAAATTTTAAAATTCAATCATGTTTCAAGGGGGGCAAGTCTAATGATTTGGGCTGCAGCGTGCGGGCTTCTGAAAGATGGAAATAGTTGAGAGTTGATTATATTATAAATAATTAATCTTGAAACCTAGATACCTTGAAATTGATGTCTTCCATAGGATCCACATTCACATCCTCCTTGTTAGCACCTTCGCTCCTTTTCCCAGAAAATGTGTTCTCTCAGAATTCGCCTCATTTGCAGACACGGACACAGGTTCAATTTTTAATAAAAAGGCATTTTATCTAAATTACCGCGAAATTACTAAGTCAGGAAAAGAGAAAAAAATTGAGAAATTTATTCTTAAGAGACAGAAGATAGAAAACGTAAACTACTTATACAGTACTTGATCCTATTATAAGAAAAAAATTCAACTGCGTTGGGAGAACTGACAATTGTTCCAAAACTATTATTTATATACTTAATCACTTATATACTTTATATATTTCACTATATAATCACTATATAATCACTTATATATTTATATACTTTATGTACAATAATCACGTAATTTATCCGATATATCAAGGGTATAAATATTCCTTCTGAGCATATTGTTTAAAAATGTACTAGTCGATAAAAAATAGAAATAACTAAAGCATGACCGTACAACATCACAATACCATAAACGCAGCATGTTGAAAAATAGAATAGAAATGAAAAAAAAATGGCACTCCAAATAATAAAATTCACGATCACGAACTGATACGGTTTACTCTAGGCTAATTTACCGGACACGTGTATCCAACAGGACGATTCAAAAGAGACTGAATTCAAAATACTGTATGAAGAAAAATATTGACTTTAATTTCTACACAACCCCCCACTTTCCATTACTTCGTATATGCTAATATACATTGAGGAATTCGATGGGAAAATAATATTAATTTCCTCTAATATTTGCACTGTGGAGACATAGCCGTCATGATTTATAACAGTCTAGATAAGTTTGTTTGAAGAGTGTTTTGTCCTCGGTATGTCTCCATTCCCGAAGTCACAACATCCTGCTTCTGAATTCCTTCACTATCTGCGAGTTATCTGCTATCTGGGAATTAATTGATAAAGTAAACAATAAACATTGGCCTGACAATATTTAGCCAATTCATTCTTTCTTTCTTCCTTCAGTGTCTCAGTTTTATTTCTTTTGGAAAAATTTTTTAATTTCAGTCTGGGCACGGGCCATTTCTTGAAAAAATATCTTTTCATTCCGGGCCCCCTTATAGCCCGGGCCCCCCCGCGCCGCGGGGTCTGCGGGGGTGTACGTTACGCCACTGGTCATGCTGCATTTTTTAGTGCCTGATGTTCTGCTGTTTTTTATTACCGTTTGTGGTTATGTACTAAAATATTAGAATACTGTCTTAATTAATTCACTTTTACAGAAAACAATTCAATACAATTGACCTTATTATTAGTAAATTCAGAACTCTTGCTGAAATTATACGAGGCGTTAAAAACGCGCGTTGCCAATGCAGGAAACAGCTGATTAGAACAGGTAAATGCACAGGTAATTGAAGACTAGCGAGCAGATGACGTAACTGGTGCTCACTGCTGCTTACCGCTGTCGCCTGAACTAATAAATAAAACCAGTTTACCAGTGTTTCTGCAGAGATTATCATGGAGAAAACCTCAACAAAGGATATCTTGGATTTCTTGCTCCATAGCGATCTGCGTTGTGAATATTAACTTTTTCTTGGATTTGTTGTTCCACAACGCGCAATTTGTGTTGTCAATATTAACTTCTGATTGTAAATTTAACGACTTCTAAAGTCAATTTCAATTGTGAATAAATAATATACCTACTCACTCCTGACCGAACGTTTTCCAGTTATGGAAACTCATTTTCAAAGGCCTTGAAGATTTCAACAACCTAAAACACAAACACCAACACCACCGTTGAAAAATACCTGACAATGACAAACATTAATCCACAGACTAGCAAAAATCTTCAAAAAAGCCGGCCACACCATCGCATTCAGAACAAAAAAAAATTGTTACATGTTTCAACTCTAAAATAATTACTAAAATTTGAAAGATTTAAAAAAACAGGTCGAATATAGAACCTTGTTGTTTTTGGAAGTCGGTTAAAAATTATACGAGACGCTGACAACGCCTTATACTTTAGCATTGAGAATTTCTAATCAGCTGTTTCCTGCATTGGCAAGGCGCGTTTTTAAAGCCTCATATAAGATGGCCCTAAAAATGATTTGTAATTATTTTTTCTATTTAGTAGATGTCTATTATATTTATTATTTATATTTTTTGTTTCAGGTAATACTTCTGTGCCAAGTCAATCGAAGTCTTCACCAACTAGATGTATTCACTATAGATGTCTAATATTAATTTAGATGTTACTAAATTTATCACATGTAGAAATAAAGTTGAGTTTAGTTGAAAAAAGTAGTTTATGTGTTCCTGAACCACGCCCTTAAATATTGGGAAATAATATCCATTTCCATCGGAGTAGACGGTGCTACCCTTTTTTCTCCCCGGAATGGTTAGAGACGGCCTCTGTTCATTTTCATCCAGGTGATCTGCAGGTGGTGCCACAACCTCCTCTGCACCAGGGGGCACTCCACCTGCACCCAGGTCTTCATCAATTCCTTCATTGATTTCGGCCATTCCTGTGACATAATATATTTTAAAATTATAATATTGGACCTGAGGAATAAAACCTATGAATATGCTTTACCGACAAGTGATGGATAACAGATTTCAGCTGTATTTAGCTCATTTGGTACACTCAGCAAAACTATTACAGTACATAGTACAGTAGTTTGGAAACGATGGTTTGAAGCTATATGTTAATGTGGGTTTACACATGTAGCTAATTCTGCTATAAAAGTTTTTGCTATATGGAGCAATGTATTAAAACATTTTCATTTTGACTATATTCTGCTAGAATTTGCTACATGTATTGATCTGTAAGCTAGTCTTTATAGATAAAATTGTATCAATCAAGCAATTCATTTATTGTCAACAAAACACAATACAATTCCCAAAATTAACTTATTTCCTTATAATAATCATGAATATTTCATGAAATCATATGAATGTTGTTATAGCAGACTTTGTCATAAAAACTGAATGCAGTCAGCTGAGTATATGATTTCATGTATCGGTTATTGTAATGATATGATGACAATTATTAATTCAGTTGTTGAGAATATTCGGTGAAATATTGATCGCTACTGGCAACGTGTAAACACCAACGATCTGTACAACTAAACTTTCAGTTAAATTAAACGTTTAGTTATATCATTGGTGTTTACACGTTGTAGTAGCTGATTCCAGTCCACTGGAGCGTACACAGGCAACGTGTAAACGCGCCATAAGTTTGAAGTTAGAAGTAATGTGCTAAAGTAACCGCCCGGGCACTGATGAAAGTGGGTGATTTTTGTCACCTATAGTGACTAGTAATTTAACTACGACTGTTGAGAAGAAAATAAAAAATGGCAGCATATCGTGCACATTGCCATGTGAATTTATTCATTTCTGCATCGGAATATTCCCGAACGCAAGTAGAAGCTAACTTCACATTCAAGTTTTCACAATGAATGAAAATCCTTTCCACACATGTAATCCTTAAACTTATAGGACTAATTCTTTCTGCTACCCTCTAAATTTTCTCAGTTTTTATACGCCAATATGAATCATGGAATTGAGTCATTACCAGACGTATCCCCGGCGAAATTTCACCATTATTTCAATTGAGTAAAAAATAATTATGATATATTCAAAAATGATTATAAATGAAATCTTACCTGGAATACTTTATTGTAATATTATAACAGAATGAGTCTGGAACGCCGTAGAATAAAATCCGCTTGCAGTTGCAGAGAACGAAACATGCGATAATAAGACCAGTTCCAGAAGGTTAAGTCAATAATCAAAATTTCAACTAAATTTCAAATAATTTCCTTTCCGGTGGGTGAGCGCTTTAATTTGAAATACGGTAAGTTACCTACTTGGAAAAATCACTTGATTAACAGATCTTTCTGGTAAACAATAATCGATCCTTGTGTGTTTCAGTATTAGAATATATTTTCGGAGACAATATTACCATAGAATTCTTCCTGTCTCTAAAGTCCTATCTTTATCTAAAGTAGAATTAAAACCAGCCCCAGAACCGTATTGGAAAGTCGGCGTGGAGGTATAGTCTTCAGGGACTATATAGGCTACCGTTTTGGCAATACGCGTCTAGTTTTAATTCGAGTCTAAACTACCGATTCTCCGCTTAATTTACTTGTTTGGGTTACGGTGCATGGATATGGCCTATAACAATTTAAAAAATGCTGAAGATAGTCAAAGTAACACACATTGCTTCAAATCAATTTTTTATAATAGAAGTTCCACGGTAGGCGCGACGATTATCAGCAAAGCGGATGAATCTCCCCCGGGTAATCGAGATTTTATTGTAGGCCTATTAAGGTAGGCTACGAAGTAATGGAAAGGGGCTCAGGGAGGGTGAGTTTTCTCATGATCTACATTACAATAGTTTGATATTCATACATAATCGGGTTTTCGCCTTACAAGAAAATTCTTTAAAGAGTGATGACATGGAAACAATATTACTTTATGTAACTAAAATAATTTGTATCACTTTCACTTTAACAACAGTACTACTTACATGTGTTTGTTATTTTCGGACGCGTCTCAAGGCGCTGAGACCCATCTTCAGCAGTACCTTGATACTGGACCAGTACTGGTACCAGTACTCCTTGATACTGGAGTACTGGTACTAGTCGTGGTCCAGTATCAAGGTACGTTGAAGATGCGGGGCTCAGCGCCTTTTGAGACGCGTCCGAAAATAACAAGCACATGTAATTATACTGTTGTTAAAGTGAAAGTGATAGACCTGCATATTTATATACTATTTATACATAATCGACCAACAGTGCAAGAAGAAGAAGGATGAAAACTTCAGAAGAAATATTACTTTAAACCTATTGAGAGTTTTGAGAAGTCTTCAAGAGTGTTATTTTTTAAACGTTTGACCAAGTTTGAATAGAAGATTTCACAACCATTATTACTATGTCTGGCAAAGAGTTATTCAGTCATTAAGTCTTGTAGAAGCTATATCGTTGATGTTTCCAAATATAATGTTTGTAAAATGTAATGCCTTTTATTCACAAAACTATAATACCAAACACCTTACTTATGGAGTTGGAACTTTATTATTTGGTCAATAAATCGGTATTTTTCAAGTATTTTGATTGATAGAAAATTCAATTGTGAAGACAAAATTTTCAGCCACACAAAAGCATTAAACGAACAAAAAAGGATTTTTATGAATCGAAACAGACAAGAAAGATCAGTGTTTTTTCTTTATGTGTGATTTAGGCCTATGTGGTTTGGGTGCATTTTCGGCGGTAGAATTTTTTTCTCTTCAAAAATGAATTTCCTAAAAGTTTTTAAATCATTGATTCATGATTTTAAAACTTCGATCAATAATTTTAAATGATTTCTGAGAACTGAACAAATCGTTTGAAAGTGCTTTCAAATTATTTTCAAGTAGTTTAAAATTACAATTTCAACTTAAAGCATTGTAATGTCATTTTATCAATGATGTTCAATCATTTATTAATTATTATTTAAACTGCTTTTAGTGTAAAGTACTGATTTATTAACTACTTGAAAATTATTTGTCTGTACTTGAAGATATTTTCAGCTTTATATGATACCATATTTGCATACTGCTGCGAACTTACAATTTCTTCAAGGAACAAAAATGATGACAACTTCAAAATAAGAACATAAAAAGTTTATTTTAAAAGATATTTGCAATAATTATTATAAAATTTTAAACACTTGTTCATTACTATATCCATCTCTGTTTCCCAGTCACCACAGTCTCTTTGCCCCATGATACCTGCAAACAAAAATTACCGTAAGTAGCCTGTTGTTTCTCTCCCAAATCATACTGTCATGATTTGAGAATGTATAAATAAATATTATTAGCCTATCCAATTTTTATGACTCAACTTACAGGGCAAAGTGAAGTGAAAAATAGTAATATAAAAAAATATAGAGTCAGCTAGATATCTAAATTTTTATGAACGAGCCCTGATCACGCCTTTTCATCATGTGACATGATGGTGTGCTCAGATAAAGTAACTTTCATTAGCAATTAGATGACTTATTCTTATTAGCAATGCAAAAATCATTGTTAGGTATTAGAACTCATGGTATCATTCTTGTACCGTAGTAGTTTTTTTGTTCATAAAAATCTTTAATCATTTGGCCAATCTATTTGACTCAAAATAAAAGAAGCCTGTCTTATTACTGTAACAGTCAATTGTTACAATTATTTTGTAACACCTCCCGCATTTCGATACAGCTTCCAAACCAATAAAACTACAAAGATAATTTTCTTCCTGCTTTTCCAATGGTAGTTTTCTATGGAAATCAATGACACTCCATTGTTCAAAATCCTTCATAACTTATTTTAAGACGTTACGATTACATCTATTCTCAGACATTTTAATTCTCTCATTTTCCACAGAAAATGATCACAACCGTGAAGATGGCATAACAGCCGAAAGATCTCGTTCAAAAACAAGTTTTCTATGAAAATCAATGACACTTCTTTGTTCAAAACCGTTCATAACTTTATTTTAAGACGTTACGGTTACATCCTATTCTCAGACATTTTCTCTCATTTTCCACAGAAAATGATCACAACCGTGAAGATGGCATAACAGCCGAAAGATCTTGTTCAAAATTTGTGAGTATTTATCAAAAACAATGACTGCTAGTCGTTATTTCATACAAAAGTTGAATTAATTATCGCAGTTTGTAATGGAGAGCAACATTACTCAATAAAAAGAAACATTTAAAGGATTGCTCGTGACAGATGTATAACATTTAATAATTTTAAAACATTCATTATTCGCGCGCAAAACGTTTATTGGGCACAACGACCATTACTAATTTCCAATGCCTTCAATTTCCAAAGAAGACGAACAAGAAGAAGACGAATAAGAAAACGACCTTTGTTTACTAGTTCGCTGTAAAGGACAGTCGAGCTAGTGGTGTCCTCCCGTGCCGTTTTAGGTTGTTGATTATAATAATTTATTATTAGTTAATTAGCTGCTGTTCATTATAGTTTTGCAGAATGAAAGTATTCCTTCATTAATGAAACTTCGGTCGTATTAATGTCCACTTCATGATGGTGAGTAAAAATACTGCTCCACTATGATGAAATTTCGGAGAAAGTGCACTAGCCTATATGGGCTTCTGTTAATAACTTGTTGTCAATTGAATAACTTGGACGTTTATGATTATTTGAACACGGGAGAGGTTACATACTATGATTATACTCATTTTCAGATGGATATCTTGATTGATGTCATTTAATGTTTATGCATCAAAATAATAAAGGTATGAGGTGGTTCAGTCACATCTAGCCAGGTTAGGTTAGGTTTGGTTATGGGGTTCTCTTAAAAATAACGTAAATTTTTTCTATCATATTCATCTGAAAATGATCTTAATCGTAGTGAGTAACCTCTCCCGCGTTTACATAATCATGAAATGTACAAATTATTCAATTAATTCATTTTATTGACAGAAGCCCATATAGTGCACTTTCTCCGAAATTTCGTCTTCCTAAGTTCAATATTATTCTTGGCGTACCAGCTCGGTATTATAGTTTATAGAAAACGAATATTCCTTCTATTGCCACTCAATAAATTATTACTCAATGCATTTGGCATTGAGTAATAAATGTGAATTGAATTTAACATAAATGATAAGAATGTAGATACTTCTGATTTTGAATAAAGGACTCAACTCTTGTTGAGATGTTTCACATATTTGGTTTCATTTGTGCATTACTCATTATCTTTAGGAATAAATCAACCTCTATGAAGAAAATTTGTTTTTAGTTATATTCAGAAATTAAGATTGAATTGCTCTTGATAGTTTAAGAAAGTCTTCACGTAGGTCTATTACGCAGTTTTACACTCCACATGAATAATAGATTTGGGACCAACTCAACTTAAGGGATTGATTAGTTCCAATAATATAACTTTAACTTTATGATGCACACTCCAGTTTGAAAATCTTGAGGCGGTCTATCTGGCACCCCCAGTCATCGACCTAGACACCAAGTATCAAGTAAGTAAGTATTGTTTCCACTATTCATTATAAACTTCTATTATAAGATCTACAAATGCTGTATTGTTTCTGTTGCAGGTTTCCCCAAACTGATGCAAATAAGAAATATTTTCTTCCATTCCATCCTTCTTCCATTTATACAGAATGTACATATAAATAAAAGAGAGAAACTGTTAATCATTTCAGTAGCCTACTCATTAAAAATCTAAATTTTTGACAATTTTTAGACATAATAAAAAATTTATTCTGTCATTGTAATTTTAGCAATAGGACACAAACCATCAACCCAACTATTTTTTCATATTGTCTTCATACAGCATACATTAAAAATCATTGTAATATTAATTACATACAATTAATTACATTAATATTAATTACATATAAGTTAAATCAAGATATTTTAACACACACTTTTGCCTACATACACAACTTACTTTCCAACATACACTCTAAATTTGTAACATCATAATGAAAAAATCGATTTTTTAAAATGTTCAATCATTTTGTAAACGTTTGCTACTTAAATTTTAGCAATAGGACACAAACCATCAACTCGAAATTTTTCGACAATTTTTACAGATTAAAAATTAATTTAAATGATTGTCATAAGTTTTTTCAACATAAAATTAAGCGCACTTGAACAACATACACAAAATAACACAAATCACATCAAATCCTTCCACCAGACACACATTAAAATCATTGTTGTAAACTTTTTCAACATACATTTCAGCAGTAGGACACAAACCATCAAATATCTCCACCAGACACATTAAACATTGAAAAAAAAATTGAAATAATTGTTTTAAGCTTTTTTACCATAAATTTCAGTAGTAGGACACAAACCATCAAATCTTTCTGCTAAACTCACATTAAACAAACAACAACAAAAAAAAAAAAAAAAAAACAATTTGAAATCATTGCTGTAAGCTTTTTCAACATACATTTCAGCAGTAGGACACAAACCATCAAATATCTACACCCGACATACATTTAACATAAAAAAAACAATTAGAAATAATTGTTTTAAGCTTTTTTACCATAAATTTCAGTAGTAGGACACAAACCATCAAATCTTTCTGCTAAACTCACATTAAGCAAACAAAAAAAAAAAAAATAAAAATTTTAAATCATTGCTGTAAGCTTTTTCAACATACATTTAAGCAGTAGGACACAAACCATCAAATCGTTCCACCAAACATGTACACTTACACACTCTCAAATACAAATTGCGCATTGTAACAAGTGGAGGAGTCGAATCAAAGAAACCAGAAAGTAATGCAGCGTACTTCCATATATCAATCAACGTTGGCTGGTGCCGGCAGTCTTCCCATCTCAAGCCCTGATGCAACACTGTCATAGCTGCTGCTGCTGCAACTGACCTTGTTTCGCCAAAAGAAGCTGAAATCAGTAACTGTGGTGAGTTTTTACAACTTGTTTGTATGTTATCGTATAATTGCGTTGAATTTTATGAATTAGTACACGAATGTATACTTAGCTTCCATTGATAAACATTGCCACCGTTAAAATTTTATGAATTAGTACAAGAAGTTATACTCAGCTTCCATTGATAAATATCAAAACTGCGCTTGGATGGGTGACCGTGCTTCAATGACTTGATGTTACAAGCTTTATTATCACTTACCCGGTGGTTCGGAACCCACCTAAAATAGTAGGTCCACCATGTTCCCCGTAACATGGCACAAACGGCGAGGTGGAACTACCCGTAAGGGTCTCCCCACCATTAAAAGCCATACGCTTATTTATTTATTGATAAATATTACCATATAGAAACTATTAGAGCCACCATTATAGCAGATGGAAACCATTGGACCTGCGCAAATAGAAACGCAAGCTTGATGGTTTAACACAGTATGACTCTTTGTGAAACACGGAAATCAATTAGACTGCGCAAACTGAAGCGGGGTAAGGTCTAATTTAATTGAGTATTTGATAAAACGTTGTCACTAAGCCTGCGTTCCTATATGCTCTAGTTCTAGCTCTACTATTCTGAACGTTTTTGTCCATGGTTGTGTTGCCTAGAAAATCTTCAAGTAGTGCGATCGTTTTAGCTGATAATCCTATATAATAAACAGCTACTTGCTATTATCTGTCGACGAAACTCTAACGCTGGAGAATGAGTGATTGAAGGAGGAGATTAGATTAGGTTTCTTTATTCATGTAAGTTTACAAATTTCGCATAATATGAGTAGTTGAAACAAAATTTTCAACATCGCATAGATACTGTAGTTTTCATATAACTTGGCAGCAGTTGAGTTCAGATGTAGCAAGTCCTCCCATCTTCTACACGCTGCTGAGCTATATGAATACTACAGTACTACAGTAGACTTAGATTATAATTATTTTGATAGTGCTAGAAATGATTTACAATGATGTTTGTATGTTATTAATGATATAAGCTCTGGTGATGACAATATAAGTGATGCAATTACTTGAAATGGTGAAGTTTGGACAGATTCGTCCATTCTTGACACTTGGGAGAGGAAGAAGAATGAGGAGGAGAAGAAGAAAAGAAGAGGAAGAAGGATAAGAAAAAAAGGGACTGTTAAATTAGTTTTGTGAATAGGCAACCATATGCCACATTCTAGAGACCTAGATTCAATTGAGTCGGGCAACCTGCTGGTGAATAGAATAAATTTTAAAACAAAAAAGAAACCGACTTGTAATGATACAAGCCCAGTCAGCTCTCTCTCTCTCTCTCTCTCTCTCTCTCTATAAATCTATACATTATTGCTTCTTTATTATTCTTGTTTTAGTTGATTGTTTAGTTTTAGTGTTGAATTTAATTTTTCTTCTCTATTCTCCATCCAATTACTTAGTTTTCTCTGAATCATATCAAGTTTAATAACCAACTTTAATTATCAACACATTTACTTTCATTGTATTCTGTGAAATATCTTACTAAAACGTATTCTTTTATTCTATATATAAACTAATTCTAGTAGAGTTGACTGGTAGGTTGAGTGTAAGATAGGGCTATTTTGCCCTAACTCCGCCCTTTTGTGTAAATGCATCACCTTGATATTACAATTCATTTATTATGCAAATATTCTGATTGATGTCAGTAATCTAACTTACAAAACAGTGTAATAGTAACGTATCGTCTTGTATCTATTTTTATCTATCTTCCATGAATTTAGGTGATGTCATTCATTGTAAGGTAATAGTCAGAAGTCATATGAATTGTACTTTTACTCGAATAAAGCTATCTGAATCCCCCCCCCCCCCCATCACTACAAGAGCTGGTTCGACTTGCAGTGTTGCTACTCACTGACTTGTTAGAGACTTGCCAGCTAAAAAGGTACAAATATTTAATATTCTTAACGTACGAATCAGAGACTTGGCTAATCATATATCATTTTTTCAACATTTGATCAACAAATATTTAATTTATATATCAGTCTAATATGTTAAATTTTGAACATCTAGAGATTTTGTCATTTTTCGAAAATCATCAACTCTTACACGAGCTGAAGACATTAAGTTACATTTCCCAACTATTTTTCAGTTAATCAGCACGTGAATAGGTGACGTTTGAGTCCTATTATAACTTGAAAATCAAAGAATAGCTATTTGTGTAACTAGAGCGAAAAGTGGGGTATTTCTGCACCGAGAGAAACAGAGAAACTCGAGTGCAGAAACAATACTTTGCGCTCGAATTACACATTAAATTTTTCCTACGGTAATGTATAAAGTAATTTAAACAGGACATACATAACCTGACAATTTCTCACATAGCCTATCTTCGAATCAAATCGATTTCAAGAACAACTACAGCTGACTGTATTTCGTAGCTGAAGCAGAGTAGCCAACCTATTTTTGAATGCAGAATAGGGAACCTGCGTATTACATGCTCACTATTTTGAGTTGTTAGGTTGCAAATCTGGAGTGCGGAAAAGTACTTTCGCGCACTGGTATTTACTTTCCCGCACTGGTGCAGGAATAGACATAGTTTGCATGCTATAGTTAGTGCAAAAATAGGCACTTTTTCGGGTCACTGTAGGAAAAATAATTTTCATGTCACTTTCAAATATTCTGTAGTTTTTTCTCAAGTTTGAGTACGTTGCAGATATGAAGATAGAATATTATTACTATGTCCGTTAACTTACACATAAATAATAAACTTTTTCGATACTAGAAAATAAATTTTCTAAACAAGTTTCAAAACTTTAAGGGCGATGCGCGAATTGAAGACGTCAAGTTAGATTTAACTATTTTTTTAGTAAATCTGCACATAAAAATAAGCAACTTTTGAGCCCTATTAGAACTCGATACTCGAAAAATCGTCTTTTCGGCCCGCCATATTACACAACTATGACAAATTTTTGTCAATTTTATTTGAAAATCATAATATACATGTAATTTTTAATGTCTTATGCAAAATCAAATTAAAGCTGAGTTAGTGTGAGAGGGATCAATTAATCATTTATTTATTTACAAGTTCCAAATAAAGGTTCCGCTAAACCTTGTGGGGTTTTCAGCAGGTGCCAACATAATATAAAGTACAAAATGGAAATCAATTATATAATAAAAATTACAAAAAAGAAGAATAGGGAAAATGAAGGTTATGGTGGAAATTGAATATTAGCCTAATTTATGTAAATAAAATTAGAAGAAATGAAACTAAACAAGTAAGAAAAAAGCGTAATAAATAAACAGGGTGACTAGCGACCGGGAAAATCGGGAAAACCGGGAAAAGTCAGGGAATTTTTAAATTCTGTAAAAGTCAGGGAAAAGTCAGGGAATTTGAAAAAATATCGGGAAAACTTCGTAGTAATTATATACCTGATAATAATTATACTAGTGAGCCCTACGGGCGCTTCCAAACAACTAATTTTGGAAAGGGAAACTCATTTGCGAAGCTTATGGTAGGGGAAGGAGGTAACGAAAAACGGCTGTTTTGAAGATACTGATTTAGTTAAGATTCACAAGACACCTATCACTTAAAGTTCAAGTTTATCGTTGCTCTGATACACAGATTTATTTTCCACAAAAAAGACCTACCGTACACGTATACTTATACAGGGTGTCCCATGTAAGGTGTAAAAACCGGTTACCAAGGATGACAAAAAATGTTCAGTGACGTTTTTGAAATGAGGCCTTTGTTTTCGAGATATCTTGATATTATGACTTCTTTGAGATACGCTTACTTCCCGCCATTAAATGCTCAATAACTCAAAAACTACTGATCAGATTGGAATTATGATGACATTGTTGGAAAGAGCACAACATTTCGCTGAAGATACACGTATTTACAATTTGTAACCCAATCATTTAGGGGTTGTTTTTTAGGGGTCAAAGTACAAAAAAGTGGATTTTTCTTGATTTGTTTTTAGGGTGACATAATAAAAATTTTAAAGAAAGACTTCCTCATTACTCAAGCTTTAAAATGAGACTAAAATTTTATTTTTTGGTGATTTGCAAATGCTTGAAAATTGTAAAAAACTGTCACAAACCAACAAGAATTAGTGTGTAAGGGACAAGAGCTAAGAGAGTAGAAATTTGATTTCAAAATCTTGTTGTAATCAGATTTTTCCCCAAAATGATTAATTTCTGTTGAATCACTGCTTCCCAATAAAGGTAGATCGGATGAGAGCACGTTCACAAGAAGTGGTGCTGTCAATTTTCATAATACACATACAGTACTTTGGCAACTGAAAATCCTCACGTAATGAGACCAAATCGGTTACAGCACAAATTTTTGGGTAATGTGTAGACTGGAATAATCGATAATCACATTCTTGGGTCATATTTATTTAACAAGCATTTTTGAATTGTGATGTTTTTAATTTTTTTAATGGATCTCAAATAAAAAATTTATCAATAAAATATTTTAGATCTTTTTGATCTCATGGAAGAATGCTTCATGCTTTGAGACAAGGAATGTGGATACACTGTTGTCCGGCGCATTTTGCTGGAAATGATTTTTATTTATACTAGCCTGATTCACGTTATGATGAATAATATTTGGTAATGTTTATTCTTTTGTCAATGCTCTAAAAATTGAAAACTCTATTTTCAATCTATTGTGAAATAGATAAATAAATAAACTATACAGTAGGCAATTTCGAATACACCATAGCACACCACAGTCATCAGAAATGATTGTCACACTCATTTTTCTTCAGTTGATCCTGATTTTCAATCTCATCCAATGGAGCAATCTTAGAAATATTCAACTTAATTAAGGAATTACTTCTTTTTCCAACGATGACTTCAGACCTGTGATTCGGTAAGAAGTTTCTGATAAGAGTACTGTAATACAGTATTTTTACAGTTTGCCTTCATCGGCTTCCTGCGGTCACTCAAGGAACACAGTGATTGATAATTTATTTTGAAAAAACATGTGTTTGCAAAAATATTTTGAAAAAACATGTGTTTGCAAAAATATTTTGAAATCAAATTTCTACTCTTTCAGCTCTTGTCCCTTAGACTCTAATTCTTGTGGGTTTGTGACAGTTTTTTACAATTTTCAAGCATTTGCGAATCACCAATTTATAAAATTTTAGTATAATTTTAAAGCTTGAGAAATGAGGAAGTTTTTAATGAAAATTTTTTATTATGTCACCCTAAAAACAAATCGAGAAAAATCAATTTAAAATTTCAGCGAGATTTAGAAAAACCCCCTTTTTTGTACTTTGACCCCTAAAAAAAACACCCTAAATGATTAGGTTACATATTGAAAATACGTGTATCTTCAGCAAAATGTTGTGCTCTTTCCAACAATGTCATCATAATTCCAATCTGATCAGTAGTTTTTGAGTTATTGAGCATTTAATGGTGGGAAGTGAGCTTATCTCGAAAAAGTCATAATATCGAGATATTTCGAAAACAAAGGCCTCTTTTCAAAAACGTCACTGAACATTTTTTGTCAGAAGTTTGGTGTAGAATCCTTGGTGACCGGTTTTTATACCTTACATGGGACACTCTGTATATCGGGGCAATGGAATTAGTGTATCTATCGAGTAGGTGAGAGTGTTGTACCTTGGAGCACATTTTATATTTTGGCTTCTAATAACAAAACTATGCATTTTTCAACGGAAAGAATATTTTTCTTGACAAGTGCATCATGTTTTCTATCAAATAAGATATGAATTCAACCTTATCCTTTGGTAACAAAAAAGAAAATAAATAGAACTGTTAATTCTTGCAAGTGCTCCAAAGTAGGCTACATCATGTTGATTGATGTACCTTGGAATCCTACCTTTTGTACCTTGGAACTCTCATGTTATTTGGAGAAATAATAATAGCCTACTGGTCAATACTTAACTCATTTATTAAATTTTTAATTATTACAAATGTCACAAATAAATTTTTTCCATCCGTTTTTCTCACATCCTGCACAAATTTAATGTGCCCATCACATGTAGACTGTGCTGTGCACCTGATCCAATTTTCTCCAGACTGATTCAGTGGATATTGTTCATTACAAAATAGACATTCTTCTACAGCGCTGTCTTCATCATTTGTGTCAACTAATGGAGCCATATCATTGTCAGAATCATAAGATGAAGGAATAGGCCTACTATGCGTCCTTTTCACACGCTCCGAGGTACACTATGTGGTTGTGTTCCCTGGTACAAGAAGTCGCCATTTTAAATAAATCCATTAAAGGTTTTGTTTAAGAGCATTATGAATAATGGAGTTTCACTCACCAATAGTTGTAGAATCAGTTGTCACATGAAGTTGAAAATATACAGCTCTCACAACATAAGAGTACTAAAAAAATAACTTTGAAAAAATTTTCTTTTGACTAGTTGAAATTTTGTTTGCCCATCATACCTTTAATAATCATCTGATGCTGCTGAACTTCGAACTATACGAACATCTAGTGTTGAAAAACATAAAATTAACCACTAAATAGTCCCACTGGTTGAAAAACTGAAGTGTTCCAAGGTACATCATTCTCAAGGTACAACACTCTCCCCTAGATATATTTACCACATAAAAAAAGCCGTTTATATATTCATTTATCAGGGCAATGAAATTAGTTTATCAGCTGATAGAGATTCTATAAAAAGCCTGATCGCATTTATTCACCCACAGCTGATGATAACTCAATAAATAAATTAATATATTTTCAAATCTATTGCGAATTCCATATGGTGAAAACAACTATTTCCTAAAAAACAGTAATATATTAATATATTAATATATTAATGAAGGGCTGTGAACCTATCCTTTTGTTTCGCTTCAAAAAGGATGAAGGAGTGTGTCAATTTCATTGGCAAATGAACTCTATCTGTATTAAGGTTCCAAGAATGTGTGTTTAAAATTTGAAGTTGATTGGTCAAAGCATTTGAAAGTTATTGTCGAACATACACTCAAACCCAAAAAACATACAGAAAAAGCCGCGAGCCACCAGTCACGAATCACAATTCAAAACTAAGAACTCGCTACTCTCGTTCAATTATAGAAACCCTCACATGAAATGCTCCAATATCGAACTTGAAATGCGTTTTTAGATGGGCAACCAAATAAATAAGCTACATAGGTAGGTTAACAAACATAAAATTGTTTTGATTATTGGCTAAGGTTTTTTTGTTTTTCATCTATATAAAAGCCAAATACCCCTGATTCAATGACTCATTCATCAGTGTTTCTCGAAAACCACATGGCTAATTAAGTTGAAATTTGGTACACATGTCCCGTTGGGGCTCTAGATGCATGCTAAGAAAAAATTCTGAAAAAATCCAGAAAATACGGTCAAAAGTGAAAATTTGAAAATTATACATAAGAAGTTTGGAGTTGTGAATTGAATAACTGTGCCCGTATCCATGACAACAGATGGTCAACAAACAAAAGTGCTGGTTCGATTCACGATTTTGTACGAATTTTAAACCACCCCATGGGGTCTAGGGGGGACTCTGCCCCCTGGCTAGACGGTTAAGACGAGCGAAGCGAGCCTGCGGGCTAGTACCTTATATTGGTCAGGGAAAATTGTAGAAAAGGTCAGGGAAAGTCAGGGAATTTTTGGAGCTTACTTTGCTAGTCACCCTGATAAATTACTATAAAAATAATTGATCGCTCTGATGCAGTGTAACATGATTATTATTTTTTAACTAAGATTTTATCAGCAGTGGAAAACAAAACATAAGAAAGAAAAAGTAGCAACCTCCGTGTGCTAGATTAAATATAATAAAAAATATAAACAACGCTTTAAGGATGTAATAAAATCTAAAATTCAATATGATTTAGCAAATACACCTAGTTAGAAATATAGGTTTACTAAGTTTGTATAGTATGTGTAATGATGTAATGAAAAACATCTTCCTTGGTATAATCACGAATATTAATTTGTAAGCTATTGAATAGTTTGGGAAGGAGATATCTCAATGATACTAAATAATAGTTGAAATGCTCTATACTGCGTTACTGAGAAATATTTAATGAATGGGTATGCTTCTTTTCTTGTTAGATAAGAACGTGATGGTTTTCTTGAGAACCAGACGATGTACTAAGAATGTTTAGGCTCTAACATGTTCTTATTTTGTCATACCCTTCTTCGTCGTCCGACCTCATCAACTTTAATCGATGATATTTTTATTTGTCAACAGGTTACCTGGTGAATTGCGGTCGTCATCGAGCAGAGCGTCATCAATTAAGTGCCAATCAGAGATAAAGTGAAAGGTGCTACTCATCATAAAGAAAACAACATACCACTTGATTGTAATGTACAAGATTTATGTAATATACAATTATGTGTTGTTTAGACCAAGCTTAGAGGATTCAGCTCACTATATAAAAAAAAAGTATTTTAGTACAGTCTTGAAACCAGAGGCCTGATGCATAGCAATTTACAAAATACAGAATAGTCTACAGTTTACTAGTAAAAAATTCTATAAGATTTTGTAGCACACCCTCCAGTTGAAAAAACAATTGATAAAAAAGTTGAACTTGAACAATCAAAAATGTTCTATGAATGTGAAAATTTTCATTTGTAAAAGTTGAAATACATATTGGTCAAGCTAATGGGTTAGATCTTATTGTTCATATATTAGTAATTTAGGTGGGAATAATATATCTTATTAGTCTCAGACTAGATGTCAAGAAAATAACTCTAAAAAACTTTAAATACAAGTTTTAATAAAACTTAATAAAGTTTTATGCAACAGGCCATGGTCAAATAGGTCGAGTTCTAAGCCCGTTTCAAAACTTGATCTTCCCAAAGAAGTTGTTTCACACGTATGTCTGGAATCTGTCTCAATTATTGTTGATTCTCTGTGATGTTTTCCATGACGAAATACTTGAACAATCTAATATCAAAACTGACACTGTATTTCTCTTTAATGTATGATTTTCACTCACTTATGCTGGAGGGATGCATTACCACATCTCCACTAAAAGTGAGTGAAAACCATATATTAAATAGAAATACAGTGTCAGTTTGATATTAGATTATTCTTGATTGTATGTACATTCTTTGAGGCCGTATCTATGAACGTACTGTAGTTTTCATATAACTTGGCAGCAGCAGTTTGGTTCAGATGTAGCATGCCCCATCTGCTACACGCTGCCAAGTTATATGAATACTACAGTACCTTGAAACTTTCTTAACTTAAGGGAACCATGGGAAGTGATTAGCCGTGAGCCATGCCAGGTATCTATCAGATAAGATAAGTAACGAGCACTTTTTTTTGAAAGGGTGACCGACCCTTAAGGTTCTTTCTAGGTAGATTACTCGCCCTGTATGATAGCTAGGTGCCCCAAATTTAGCGTAGACATTCCTCGGGCCAAGCTCTATCTGTGTACCAAATATCAACCAAATCTAAGAGAATTTTATGTTTTGCCTAACAAAACATTTGTTTTGCAAAAATCTTCAAATATTTAAACATTAGTTAGTTCGAAGTTACTGACAATTGAACAAACTGACAAATTTACTTAAACAGAATTTATTAATTTCGAATTCCTTTAATTGCTATCAGTTTATACTGAAGACTTCCGCAATGGCGGATATTGACAACAGTATCTAATAGCTGATGGAAATCGATGAATGCTATTGTACAAAAATATCAGTCACCACCGGGAATCGAACCACGGACCTCCCAATTGCCGGTCGGGCGCCTTAACCACTAGACCATGGAGACCTTTCATTTAAAAATTCTCATACTGCGGTGGTTGAAATAACTTGGAGACCTTCAAAAATATGTAATCAAATTGGAGAAATTCGCGCTCCTTCATGAGTTATGACCATTTTTAAATATGTAATAATTTCTTTCTAGTTTCAACTCGCCCTGTATGACAGCTACATGCGCCAAATTTGGTGTTTACATTTCTCGGGCCAAGCCCTATCTGTGTACTAAATTTCAATCAAATCTGAGAGAATCCTATTTTCTGCCTAAAACAACGCCTGAAAAACGCAAAAATCTTGAAGTATTTTGTTAGATATATTAAAACATGTTTTTGACACATTTGAAATAGAAATATTGGGGCATAGTCAAATTTGTCCTTAACCGGCCAATAATTATTTATGTTTACCTTATAGTCGGTGATATCCCAAGTCCTGAGCCCTGTATCACATCTGTCTGTTCTGTCTATTCATCATAAGTCTCTGTTTAGAAAATCACTTGTCTGTAACCTGTCTTGTGAACTTGAATCTCTAATAAAATGATCTTTTCCGCCTAATGCAGTTGTAAACTTTATTTACTGATTTAAAAACCAGGTACCGTAGTGTTAATTATTTTCTTCTGACAGCACTCAACTCAGCACAGATTCAGAAAATGTGATGCCCCCGCATAATAGCACTCATTTAACACAATTTTTTGTCTTGCACATCTGAAAATGCATGAACTTGACAAAAAAATTGTGTTGAAGTGAGGTTATATACGTGGGAGGGCGTAACACTTGCTGAAATTTGCGCTGAGGACGGATCATTCAAGGTAAAGTTCTGAAAAGAGCTCTAAAATTGAAATATAGAACTCTAATTAATTCGAAAATTGGTTTGAGAGTGATCAAGAACATACATTTGATATAAAAATGTCTATTTATTTGAAATGCATGAAAAAATCGAGTTTGAAATCAATCACATGAATTAAAATGGCCAAATCATCTGAAAATGGTGTAAAAGGTAAGTATGATAATTCAAATTCAAACAGTCCGCCTCTAAATCAGCTGAGAATTCAGAAAAATAGTTTTAAATCAATTAAAGAAACTGGTGGGATCCGCAGAGAAAACAACAGCTGATTCAAGATGGCGTTTTTGAAGTAGATTTGAATTTCCCGCCCTCATTTGCATATTAAAAGTGTTCGATTTGGTAACAGGGTCGCATGAATTAGCAGAAGTGGTCAAACCTAACTCTGCCCCTGCTTAACCTAAGTGATGCAACACACATTACACTTCCTACTACAAAGTTTTAAAGTGCAAGAGTAGTGCGGGTTGCATGACTTAGGTTAATCAGGGGCAGAGTTAGGTTTGACCACTTCTGCTAATTCATGCGACCCTGTTGCCAAATCGAACACTTTTAATATGCAAATGAGGGCGGGAAATTCAAATCTACTTCAAAAACGCCATCTTGAATCAGCTGTTGTTTTTCTCTGCGGATCCCACCAGTTTTTTAATTAATTTAATACAATTTTTTCTGAATTCTCAGCTGATGTAGAGGCGGACTGTTTGAATTTGAATTATCATACTTAACCTTTACGCCATTTTCAGACGATTTGGTGGTTTTATTTCAACGTTTCATAATATTGAATGGCATCAAATCAATTTTCTACCAAAGTTTGGTTAGAAAATATACTCTGGTCACCGTTTTAAAGGTATTGGTTTGAAGAAATTAATAGAAATAGACAGTTTATGATAAATCAACATTCTTTATTGATTAAATAAAACACTTTACAAATCAATATTGAGTAACTCACAGAAAATTGATTAATCTATTATTGTTAGGCTAGTTTTTGATAAATAAGGCCTTGACCACTATACGAACTGCTTGCAGCCAATTCTCAGCATAGGAACTTAATCCTGCCGCTTACCGCTCTTATAGTGGCTGAGACCTCACACAATTAATTATTCAACATGGCATATTTCTTGCCAGTACTTTAGCACAGAGGTTCTCAAAGTTCAGGACCCCTGAAATTATACCAACTTTGCATAATCTATCTCAAATTTAAATCTTCTTTTCTGAACTATCAAAAAGAAGTAAGTTTATTTTCTACAGGCACCAAAGATGGTGCACAAAATTCAGTGGTGGGTAATTAGTTTTGTAAGTTGATTCTCTGGTGGGAAATAGTGACTGTTCTTGAAAATACCTAAATTATCATTTCATCTTGAGATACCCTCATCTGTAAGGCCCTAGCCCACATGTAATCGGTTAGCTGCAACCACAAAAATAAAACCTGTACAGGTATACCACTAGACTAGCAAGTATAGTATTTCAAGAGTTTTTCCAGCTGATATAACTAACCAATTACATGCGAGTTTAGGGTCTAAAGGTACGATTCCATAGCAACACAAAATCGTTATTGCGCTAATACAATGACGTCATAATCTCGTTAAGGCACAATGTGCGCATGCGCAGTTTGTGAGTAGTATTTAATTTGAAAATGGTGCAACATTTCGGCAGCTCAATAACGATTTTCCGTTGCTAGAGGTTCGTCCACGTCCGCACTTGTTATGTAGCATTGTTACAAGAATATTTCTTGATCCTTAAACAATGATACATAACAAGTACACACGCTTCTTGCCGCAACCGCTTGTGGACATTTCAAGTAAAACAAAACTAAAGCCGGATTTTCCGAGCTTCGCACTTCCAGCGTAGCACACTTCTCACCAGTATTGCCAGACACAATCTGAAGAATTTTGTGGAGAATTTTGCTTGAAATTACCGTAAGTAACAATTAACAATTACAGTAAGTAATTACGTACATAAGAATTAGAGATACGGTAATTTTAAGCCAAATCCCCCACAATCATTTAGCTGGTGTCTTGCAATACTGGTGCGCAGTATGATACGAAAAAAGTGCGGATCTAGAAAAATCTGGCTTGTTATAACATTTTCGATAATATTCAAAGGGCCTTCTTTCAAAAACCGTTTACCAATCTCAATAATTTACTTTAATAATTGACTCGATAGCAATAATTACTTACTTATTTTGCACTTTTTAATAGGCTAGCACCGCGGAGACCCACCTTTGAGAACCTCTGACTTAGCTACTTACTTAAATATCCAATTAAATCAATTTATAACGAATGAGTGAGAAATGGGAAAAATGGTTTATATTTGGTTATTTTGAATAGGATGAGGGTGCAGAGCAATCAATCTTTTCCGTTTATCATGTTTGCAGCTCAACTATTTTTCTATTCTTTTCGTGAATAAATTAATTGACTAATAATTATATCCTTGTCTCAAAACATGTCTACTCTTCTATATTTACTTTCATTTACACGAGTCATGGATACTATACATTCTCGTATGATTAATTAGTTAGAAACAGTATTGTAATTCTGTATGCTTGATGTGTTTCATATCTGATTTGTCAGGTATCGAAAGAAAACTTGAATAAATTAATAACTGGTGGCATTGAGTGTTTGCTATAGCAATAATTGACTATCTGAACTGAACATAAGCAAACTCCATTAATGACAATGTTTGAGATGATCAAGGGAGCCTTACCGGTAACTAATAAATGTTACCGGTGGCATCTGATTGGTCCATTCAAATTCATAGTAACGTCTATGAATTTGAATGGACCAATCAGAAAGCACCGATAACATTTACCGGTCAATGGTAAAGTTCCCATGGACTCAACCAATGACTAATAATAGAATACTATGAGACAAGGACTTGATTGTATGCACTACATGCCCCACTATTTTAAAAATATCTCTTTAAAAAACAAAGCATGGTCTTTCTTTGCTAATGCTTTAGACGCCATTTTTAGAGTTTGACATGAGGAAATGGTTTTCAATTGTAACAAAACTTAGTCTAAAAGTTACTTTAGTTAAAATTAAAGTTACTTCTCGACCTGATGGCTGAGAAGTGTATAACTGATCAACACTTGATAATCACATGTCAAAGTTGGTCAACAATTTGCTCAATTCAATTGACCTATACGGCCGTTATGAAGTTAAAATTTGAAATCTGAATGTGGGACAGCCAATTTTGAGATTATTTTGCACAACATGGGACTATTTTAAAATTTATTGGACATAAAATAGAGTCCCAAACAGTGGAATTAAAAACTGTTGTATTTGTCCTTTTGTAGCCCACAACTAAAATCTAACTCAACCATAGTAGTTTTGACAAAGGTATAGTAACTAAACCAAACATAGTAACTTAGCCCTAACTAATTTATAGAGATTTTAAATAAATTAATAAATTCCTCTCAACAGCAACGTTGGAACCACTTGCTTCTCATTACTCACCTAGTATTATAAATTTGTAGCAATATATTATTATAATATTATTTTTTCAAGTGAATTCAACGACTTGCAGTCAATTTTTTTTATTAAAAATAAGTAGTATTTCACTTACTTTCACGTTTTCGAATTGTTGAAACCCATCTTCAAGGCGACGTACCTTGAAAATGGGTTTCAACAACTCGAAAACGTTTGGCCTACAAAGTAAGTAAAATACTACTTATTTTTAATAAAAATTTGACTGCAAGTCGTTGAATTCAATTGAAAAGTTAATATTAACAACGCAGTTCGTCATGGAACAAGAAATCCAGGAAAATTATAATTTATTGTATATACTGTGTTTGAGAAACACATTTCTTTTCTAATATCCCAATATTTTATGATATGAAAATGAACGTGATTTAACACCAGAGCAAAATCAATTTAAGTGAGGTACAATAAAGCCTCTAGAGGTACAACGTAGTGACAAAAATGAACTAAAATGCTGAGTACGAACGATAGGCTGAATTCCCCTCCAGGAACTGTAGTTCAGTGGACGCTAAAAGCTGATTTGCTTCTAGAAGTTGATTTTTTTCAGGAGCTCTGTTGAATTCTCTCTTGCCACCCGCTTTACCTGTGAACACATAAAAGTTTTTGTCAAATATCATAATTAATAGCTGTAATAAATAGAAATAACATAAGAATGAGAGTGAGGTAAGTCCATTCTGAGTAGTTTTGAGACATCAAAGGTTTTGCGTTTCTCCCATTTCTGAAGTGGGGGGCAAAACCAAGACCACTTAATATTTTAGTCAACTGATACTAAAGACTATACTATATCCAATCAATATATCGATATTCTTTGCTAATAGATAAATGAGATTTTTTGATGAGATTTTTGTATGTAGATAAACAGTTTATATAATAAGTAACTGATAATGATTTATGTAATAATACTTAGTGATGCCTATATATTGTATTTTATAATAGTAACTGTCCAACTATTATTTGTATGAATAAAGAAATTAATCATCAATCAATCAATTCTCAACATTTCAATAATACTGATTTTTGTGATAGTAATGGAGATGATTATGCTAAAAAAGCACTATCATTACGGCTGTGTTAGTTTATTATAATATGCAATAGATTTAAAGCATTGGATAGTATACTGCATTAGAAAATATGCATGGTTAAAGACAAAAGTCTATCGAAAAGACTACTAACTGGAATCAATGGAGAGTTTCGGCAGTACTAAGTCAACAATAACGCTAATGCCAACCTGAACTCCACGCATCTGCCGGCTCTAAAAGCAATAAGCTGCATTGTTTTTTTTTCGGAGGATTAAGCCCACATAGGTCTGAGACCTGTGCGTGGGTAATGAGTTGGATGATGGTGATTGATGAGTTAGACCTACAGTTTTAGGTGGGTTCCGAACCAGCTATAAAGACACCTAGAGTGATCAGGTTAGCATTAGCGCTATCGCCTTGCCCAAACTGTATTATTCAGACCAACTAGAGGACATAATGCTTTCATAGAATGTTGGAGCGTATACACGATCGACAAAGACTTCCATCACCGAGTGGCATCTGCGTTTACACAAGCGACGTCCGAACTCATTGTCTGATGTCAACCGTCTCAAGTATTGTATTCAGTCGATATAGGACGCATGCGCTAAACGACGAGTTGCTTGTGTAAACGGTGATAACATAGCTTATGTAAACGATACTAATCAGATTACAGATTCGTGGTTAATGTAAATTTGTTTTGAAGATTCTGCAATTATTTATTGATTTATAAAGTCGGTTCTAATGGAGACACTTTATAGAGCGCTATCGTAGAGCTATCTAGACAATTTTAAGGCGATTAACTCTCAAATGATCCTGAGAGCATTTGTAAATTATACAAAAATGCCAGTCCTGGATCGGGAATCGAGCACGAGACCGTCAGGGGAGCAGTCAAAAGCGCTAACCACTACGCCACGACGACCGAGACTATTGTAAAACAATTCATTAGGAAATGATGGCGCGAGCCGTAGCAGGTATCTGTTCAATCAGATAGAGATAAGCTGCGTTCTCGTAGGTCCTGTTTGTAACGGTGACCGATTAGATTGGCCAGCAAAAAAGGCACTGTTCTTTGCTGTAAAATCACTTCCCGGTGGTACGGAACCCACCTAAAACTGTAGGTCCAACTTATCAATCACCATCATCCAACTCATTACCCACGCACAGGTCTCAGACCTATGTGGGCTTCATCCTCAAAAAAAAAATTAATTTAAATGCATTACCAGTCATAATAATCAAGTAATATTCTTTGTGGTGGTGGAGGTGATATTGTGGAAGATATCCCTAATTGTAGCAAGCGACTAGAATGCTCTTTGAAAGCACTCTGAGACAATACCGTACGTATTTCCATTTAGATGGGCCTCAATAGAAGAATCTACATTTACTTCCAACAAAACATAAGTTGGAACTCATGTTATCTTAGTTAACTTGTTACATCAAATGTTTCACGTACCTTTTCTAATACGATATTCTTTTCCTTCACTGCAGAATCCTCTTATCGCCAGCTTAAGATGCGTTGCTATTTGAAGTTGTCGTCGATATCTAGAATGATGATCTCTGATTTCGAAACTCTGGTGACAGCGACCTTCTTCTCAATGCTCTCTGGAATATCCTGAAAAATTACGAAATAATGAGTGGCTGATTCAAGATTAAATGAGCATTCATCATGATATTAAAATATTAATTAAGAAAGAATGATATCAATGATCGAGTTCATGGCAGCTTTAACGGTAACTAGTAAATATTACCGGTGGGCGTCTGATTGGTCTATTCAAATTTTTCTTGGAATCTATTAAGCTAAGCCTAGGCCTAGTTGAAGATACGGGACAAATAATTACAATCCTATAAAAACCTATTAGTTCGATTCTCATAATTAACTCATTATCAAACTTTACTAGGGGTTTAATTTGAATCAACTTCATATAGTCGATGAAAATTCTGTGCAAATCACCTAGGCATGCAAATAGGGTAGGCTATAAAGCTTTAGTGTAATTCATATAGGGTATAATTTGAATCAACTTCATAGTCGATGAAAATTCTGTGCAAATCACCTAGGCATGCATATGAAAAAAACGTTAGGAGCTTACGAGTACAGTATAACCAATCAAGATAATATGTTACATTTCAACAAAGAGATTATAACTCAGTTGAAGATTACACAATATTGAAATATTCAGAAAGATAGAATAAGTGAAAGCAACTAAGATACTTTACATTTTTACCGAAATGTTCAGAACATCGGAGTCTGTACCGGTACCGGTAGTAAAATAAATGATTCGAAGCATTCTGAACTGTAACGTCTAATTGCATTCCCAATCTTGACTAACGGTTAAATCATAAAAAAGCACTAATACAATAATTTTAAGAAAGAATATGTTGTAAAAACTCACCACAATTCCTGATTTAAGTTTCGTTGAGAAAACAAGGTCAGTTGCAGCAGCAGCCACAATGAAAGTTGCATGAGGGCGTCAGTAGGAAAAATTGCCGACACGCGACACCAGCCAACGTTGATTGTATAAGACACTGCTTATGTTTCTTGAATGTGTGGAGATTGGAGAAGTAGAGCCTACAATGGAGAATATTCATGGCAGTTTCTCCAGACCTGAAAGACAAAACACTGGAGCTTTAAAAACCGCTTAGCAATAATTTATAAATCACTAGCTGGCCCGACGCGCGTTGCTGCGTTCTCATAAAAATTCTCCTTGATGTTATTATTCGCCACCTCCCAAATTCTAGATACTCACAGTGGTATTTATTGAGTATCCGAACTTTTCGATTTTTCCAACAATTTTTTCCCCACACACTCAAAACACACTAGTAAGTAATAATACACTGATATTTTGTGGGGGCAACACTTATTTGGCATTTAAATTAGAGTTTTCTGATGGAACTATTTTTCTTCCGCGTATGAATACTTCCATCACACTGTAACACTGCCAGTCTAGGCTAGGTTAGGTTAGGTTTGGTTTAGAGCTTAGCAAGATCGGTCAAGTAACCATTCAATCCAAAAATATAATAGTTTGATAACATATGTTTTCTTTGAAATGCAAGATTTTGTGTTTGGTCAGGTCGACAATTATTGTTAGATCACATGGAAGATATTCAAAGCTAAAATTTTTAGAATCTATACGCCTTGGCGAAAAGGACGTGATTGAATTTTTGTTCAGGCATGGTATTTTTAAAGAGATTTCGGTGTGTTTAAAGTGTGGTGCGGAGTTAATTGTGAATAAATCAAATCTTAAATTTCGCTGTCAAAAAAAAATTCGACGTGGGAAGAAGGCGGCTGCGGTTTGTGGCTTTACTGGCTCGGCAAGGGTGGGCTTGTTCTTGGACAATTGTAGACTCCCAATAGAAAAATATTTCTATTTGGTGTCAATACTTTTGCACCTAAAGCCACCCCGACAAACATTTATTTGTGAAGAGTTCATAAATATAGTTCATATATATATAAGAGTTCATAAAGCGGCTGCGGAGTTGTATCCCCCCAAGTATTGAAAGGTTAGTAAGTTAAGCTTACTTTTCTTCAGATATGTGATTATTAATTTGATTTATATGGTTTAATGGTTGGGAGTTCATAATATGTTTGCAAATTATGAATTTTTTAAATGAAAAATAAAATTTTCGTCAAAAATTTTTTTTTTTGAAAATTTAAATTTTTGGGTAAAAGAGACGCGACCCCCAAAAAATTTCAACGGATTATTGCTTCATGGGGTGTGTAGATGTCACAAAAAAAAAATTGTTGAAAAAATCGAAAAGTTCGGATACTCAATAATTACCCTCACAGTTAACAATATTACTTTTTTTTTTTTTTTTTTTTTTTTTTTTTTTTTTTGTAGATTACGTCTTGGAGACTCCAGTTAAGGAGTATAAGACAAGTCAGATCAACAATATTATACACTAGATACCATAATTACTTCAATTAGTTGAGGTGAGGCTTAATTTTGATGTGAAAGGAACTCTTGTACACTATAAAAAGCTTTATCAACTAAATATTTCTTCAATTGATTTTTAAATATTTCTATATTTTCAAGACTCTTCAAAAACTGCGGTAGCTTGTTGTAGAATTTCCTACCAATATAACTAGGTTTTTGTTTGAATAGGCTACTATTGTGACTCACCAAGTGATAATCTCCTCGGCTTCTTGTATTATAATCATGTACATCAAGATTTTGGTTAATATCATTCGTTTTTACATATAAAGTAGCTTCATACACATATAAGCAGGGTACAGTTAGGAGACCAAGTCTCTTGAACAACGGCCTACATGAATCTAATCTATTTACTCTTTCTATACACCTAACCGCTTTCTTTTGGATCTTAAACACCCTATCAAGATTTTGTTTTGATGAATTACCCCATACTAAGATAGCATACCTAATATGTGACAGTAAGAGCCCATGGTAAGCTGTAAAAAGTAACTTTTTGTCATTCAATCTAGCGAGCTGTCGCAGGACAAATACCCCAGATGAAATTTTACTACATATTTTCTCAATGTATGGAGTCCAGGTCAATCGTCTATCCAACGTAACTCCTAGAAATGCAATTTTTTCTTCCTGGTCTAATTGATTATCGTTTACAAACACGTTTATAGCCCTATCTTCATTTAAATTATGTTTGTTTTTGAATTGAAGGTATTGGCATTTTTTACTATTTATAGTTAATTTCAACTGGTTTAAAAATTGGACAATGGACTGCACACCTATATGGGCACTTATTTCTAAATTATCTAGAATGGAATTGCTGAAAATGAGTGATGTATCATCAGCAAATAAGAGGGCTCTACCACTAATTAATTCTTTAGGTAAATGGTTGACATATAACAAAAAAAGCAATGGACCTAGTATTGACCCCTGAGGCACTCCAGCTTGCACCTCTAATTTATTAGATTTATTCTTTACTATACTATTACCAACTACTGTAGTTAGTTCTACACATTGTTTTCTCCCAATAAGATATGATTCAAACCATTTCAGTTCAACCCCATTTACACCTACATTTTGCAGTATTTCCAATAAAGTACTATGATTAACACAATCAAATGCCTTTGACAGATCTAAGAAGATTGCAGTAGCTTTATCACCTGAATCTATTATATCTATTAGTTTTTCAACTAGAGAAACTATGGCTGTTTTTGTTGATCTCCCTTTCTGGAAGCCATGCTGTTCATCACAGATAAAGTTAGCTTCTTGAAGGTGCAGAAGTAACCTATTTAGAACTACTCTTTCAAAAATTTTACTTATTACATTTAAAATACTAATGGGCCTATAGTTTTCTACCTTTTCTCTATCGCCACTTTTGAAGATTGGCAAGATCTTCCCCTCTTTTAAATTATCTGGAAAAACACCTTGTTCTAATGAATGATTGATCAGATGAATCAAAGGGTCTAACAATTGATCTTTACATTCTTTCAGAATTTTACTGGATACCCCATCCATTCCTACAGTTTTTTTATTATTTAAACTATCAATGATATTTGACAACTCGTCTTGGCATACTGGGTGGAATTTTAATTCGTTCTGAATCCCCTCAGTATTCCTCATGTTTGCATCACTAATACCTGTATTAAGAGATTTTTGAAGATCCTTAGCAACCAGTTGATAATATCTGTTAAAGAAATTACAAATGTCTACACTATCATCAATATATTTTTTATTTTCGTTAATTATTCTGGGGACACTAGTATAAGCATCTACATGAGCTACTTGCCTATTTTTGTTTATTACATCCCACACTGCTGTGTTAAAGTACACACTATTATTCAAAATTTCAGCTGTTTTCTTACATTTCGCTCTTTTCACTTCTCTTGTATAATTTTTCTTTAGAGCTTTGTAATTATCTTCACTTAACATATTTCTAGATAGTTTGAATTCATCATATGCATCTTTAACCCTATTTCTTTCTGCAAGGATATCATCAGTTATCCACTCTTCAATCTTGTCTAATTTGTTCTTTACAGGGACTTTTTTAACTGGACAACTCGTAGTAATATGAAACCTTAAAATATTAATGAAACTATCATATTTGTCATTTAAACTATTGCTATTGTAAACCCTACTCCAGTTTTCTTGTAGCAGATTCTGCTTCAAACAATCGATATTCCCCTGTTCACATTGTTGAATTTCTTTCATTACTCTACTCTTTTTAATTGATTTATGACCTTGCAACCCCACCTCTAAGATTTGATAGTCATGATCAGATAGTTCCGAGCCGCCTAATCTTGTTTTAGAGTAATCTATATTAGTAAGGATGTTATCAATTATTGTTTGTGATGTTCTTGTGACTCTGGTATATTCATGAACTTTTATTTCCAAGTTATTCATGCATATAATATCCTTTAAATCTTCTGTCATTTTATTCTGTGTTGCAAAGTCTGTATTGAAATCTCCCGCTACAATAACGTTTGTAAAACGAGTAGTAGTAATCTCTAAAAGCCTATTGAATAGTTCACAAAAATTGTTCCATTCCCCATTTGGTGACCTGTAAATACCTAACACCGCTACTTCGAAATTATTGTCGATTTTTACTCTCAAACCAGTAACTTCTAAATCCATTTCCACAGCAAATTTCTCTACATATTCTAAATTAAATGTTTGCATATTCTTAGCATTTTTAGTGAAGATAGCTACTCCCCCACTTCGATGAGATGTCCTGCAATACGACGTTTTCAATGAATAGTTTGGAATATTAAGTTGTGACAATTCATCTTCTTTTAAACCATGCTCTGTGAAAATAGCTATATCAGGAGCCTCTTCTTTAAAAAATACTTCGATTCTATCTATTTTGTTACGAATGTATTGAATATTCTGATGGAACACAGTGAGTACCGGTACTTCCCTATCATCCCTTATTACTTTATCGTTGCTTTTGCATATTGAAGTAGATTTACTTAATCTCTTAGAATCTTGAGAGCCTATCAGATTGCTACAAGAGTTCCTTCCACTAATGCTATCCTGATTTTTTGATCGATTAACGTCTTTTAATACAATTGAAGATATGAATTTATCATCTGAAACTAGTTTCCCTTCCCGGTTTTGAGCCACTTTACTAAAAAAGGTTCGTTAGATGATTGTTTAGGAGAATTATTGACAGTAGATTGCAAACGACTTTCAATCAGCTCTGCCAGCCTATTACAAAATATTACTTTGCCAGATTGATTTAGATGTAGACCATGATTAGTGAAGTTTTGTTTTTTCAGCCTTTCATTTAGAAAACAAATCCCCAACTGCTTAGAATTCTTATTTTTTAGGCTGTTGATTGTATTATGAATTGATTTATTTGTTGACTTAATGGCTTCATTTAGCTCTGGCCTATCAAACCTATACGGAATTGTACTTATTATTACATTAGTTTTTTGGCTGAGTGGCACAATCTCTTTAATTTTTTCATTTATTTCAGGAAGATGTTTTAGATTAGGTTCATTTATATTGTTTGAGCCACCCAGTACTATTAGAAAATCGTTTTTTCCAAAATCTTTAGTTTGTTCCTGTGCTGACTCTACGATAGCGTTTATAGGGGCACTTGGTTTGAAAAAGCTCTGAACTTCATACTTATTTTTTAATCTTTTATTTAGTAGGTCACTACAGTCTCGTCCATGACTGGATGTCAAGAGCAGTACTCTACCTTTCCTATCGTTATTTGCCCTTACTTTAGTTTTGGTTGCTGTTTGCAAAACCTGACTATACGTTTTTGTTTGACCATTTCTATTTATTTTTTCCCCATTTGATTTAGGTTCTACTTTTTTTGTATTGATCAGAGGTTCAGATCTTACATTAGCCAAGTTTATTTTTGATTTCAATATTTCGATTTCCTCTGACATAGACCTACATTGACTCGTGAGATTTAGTATTTCAGTATAGTTTTTAGTATTTAGTATTACTTTTATAGCTATAACGATTGATACTTTTCACTTTGTACTAAGATAGTAAAATGGCCTGATTCAATAACAAAGAGTAAGATGAATCTCCATGAGATAGAAAAACTGCCTGAATCGTTTTTCAGGTTCAACTTCATATCACCTGTTATCTAGAACACATTTTTTTTTGTTAGGAGGTATTGCCAGTACTCAATAATTTTTATTAAACTGGAATAATTCGGGAAGACGTTACAATTTTTAAACTGTCTAAAGTTGATAAACAAATTGAATATTCGAATTTCGAATATTCAATTTTTATTTGATCACAAAAATACATGTGTTAAACATTTGTTATTGGTATAATCCCGTATGCCCAAAAAATTACCTGAGCACTGAAAAAGTATGACCATTACAGATGACTAGCTGGCCCGACGCGCGTTGCTGCGTTCTCATAATATTGTTACCTCCCACTGAGGTTACATTTCAAATTTCAACCTTCTAGGACTATTAGGGAAGAAGTTAGTCCCAGGGCTCTTCTAGCTGATCAGAGAGGCCTCCTTCGTTGTTTTCTCACACAGTAAGACCTTACTCACCACCTCTCAATGAACATTTCAAATTTATACCTTCCACGACTATTAGGGTAGAAGCTAGGATTTCTATTTTATTATTCGCCACCTCCTACTGAGAATACATTTCAAATTTCTAGCTGCATTGGTTAACAGTGATTTCATCAACCCGGCATAATTACATTTCATCATACCCAGTCATATGTTTCCTACATACTGCAAGGCTCCGACTGTACGGTATCCTGCATGCCAAGTTTTTACGTTCCAGACAGCGTAAATAACGCCGCTAAGGGGCCTGCCATATGATTAAAAACTGTTGACTTCTATCAGCTGTTCCTTTAAGCTGTTTGGCCGGCAAGTTCAGTAGGTTAGGTGAATGATGATTTGCAAAACACACAAACAGCTTGTCCATCGAAACAGCTTGTACAGCCGTAACCCGTGGGTTACGGTACAGCAGATCGAAAAATTTCAAATTATTTTCCATATGATTAAAAGATCCCAGTAAGCTAGCTAGCCATGTACCCGTGATTTGCATAGGCAAAACTTTAACCCCCTAAAAACACCCCTAAAATTGCGAATTTTGAAAAATCCTTTCTTATTGCACGGTGAAATCCTATAAGGATTGTTCATACGAAATTTCAAGTTCATAGGCCTAGTAGTTTTGGCTCTGCGTTGATGAGTGAGTCAGGGTATCATCCTTTTATAGATAGAGATTGGCAAACATACGTTTACCGGTTTGATAGACAGACGTTGTTTTTAGAATGATGATTTGCAAAACACACAAACAGCTTTTCCATCGAAACAGCGTGTACAGCAGATCGAAAAATTTCAAATTGTTTTCCATATGATTAAAAGATCCCAGTAAGCTAGCTAGCCATGTACCCGTGCTTTGCATAGGCAAAACATTAACCCCCTAAAATTGCGAATTTTGAAAAATCCTTTCTTATTGCACGGTGAAATCCTGTAAGGATTGTTCATACGAAATTTCAAGTTCATAGGCCAAGTAGTTTTGGCTCTGCGTTGATGAGTGAGTCAGGGTATCATCCTTTTATAGATAGAGATGAATAATAATGGCTGACACGGTAGAGTAGAACTGTCTTGAGTAGATTATGAGCTTATTATTCATTGATCTCAAATCTTAAAATCAAAAATTGATTGTAGTTTTCTTTGAATTTTTCTAAAAGTATTTATATGTCAATCTTTTTCACGAAATCACTGAAGAAATTGATGGAAAACATAAACTGCGCAGTTGAAGGAAAAGTCAAAATTCAAGTAGCAAGACAGAAAGATCCAAGGTTTTTTCAATCACAATATGTTGTATTTAATAACTGAAATTGCTAATTCCTAATTGAATTCATGATGATTGCTGGTTATCACTTTCAATGCCGTAAAATTACAAATAATTCATGTCACCGACATTGGGTAGGCCTACGGAAGTATACCGGTACGAGTTTTATTGGAAGTGAGAATTCCTGTAGAAAATAATAAAACTTCAAAAGTTATTAAAGAATCTCATAATTATAAGATCAAGTATTTGACTAACCTTTGAATAGCCTGCATATCATTTTATAAAACATAAAAATGAAATAGACAACACACACCACAATGACAAAGAACAATCCTGGGAAGACATGATGAATTCTGAAGTCGTCGTCGTCTATCAAACTATCATGCTTGCTTACGGTAGTGCCAACTTAATAGAAGTATTTTCCACCAACATAATATGATGTGCGAATAGATAAAAAACATCAGTAGTCTTTTTTTTAAATCGCTAAAATATAT
This sequence comes from Conomelus anceps, assembly GCA_948455865.1. Classification (NCBI taxonomy): domain Eukaryota; kingdom Metazoa; phylum Arthropoda; class Insecta; order Hemiptera; family Delphacidae; genus Conomelus; species Conomelus anceps. The sequence goes on from OX418227.1 coordinate 3,621,598, forward strand.
TGAATAGAAAGACAATTACAAAAATCTATTTCGTGTATCATTAAGCTCCCTCAAACATAAGTTTCAACAGAAAGCGCTAATATCAAAAAATCTAAAGTTGATGCGTATTAATTATAATTAAAAAGGATTTGAATAAGTTTCTTTCTTTCTGTCAACACAAATCAATGTTACTAGTGATAATTTTGGAGAGAGAAATAATAAATGGTAATTCACAAAAAAAATATTCAAAATTGAATTATTGGTATGCAAATAATAAATACTAATAATCCACATAGGATCTCAATAAAAATGTCATCATTGGATTTAATTTATTTGCAGATGATGACCACTGCTCACAAAAGTCTTGCAAGTTTCTTGCTAAATCTTCAAATATTCTAAATTGCTTATTTTGTGGAGGTTGATAGTACTTGAAGAGACCTTCAAAAATATGAATTGAATTTGAGAAATTCCCTTTCCTTTAAAAGCTATGAGCATTTTTAAATATGTTATAATTTCTTTCTAGGTTGATTACTCGCCTTATATGATAGCTAGTCGCACCAAATTTGGTGTGCACATTCTTATGGCCAAGCCCTATCTGTGTACCGAATACCAACCAAATCTGAAACAATTTTATGATTTGCCTAAAAAAACGCATGATGTATAGTCCATGGTTTTTTGCAAAAATCTTCAAATATTTTAAATTGCTCATTTTGTGGAGGTTGATAGTACTCGAAGAGACCTTCGAAAATATGTATTTGAATTTGAGAAATTCCCTCTCCTTTAAAAGCTATGAGCATTTTTAAATATGTTAAAATTCTTTCTAGGTTGATTACTCGTCTTGTATGATAGCTAGGCGCACCAAATTTGGTGTGGACATTCTTATGGCCAAGCCCTATCTGTGTACCAAATATCAACCAAATCTGAGACATTTTTATGATTTGCCTAAAAAAACACATGATGTCCATGGTTTTTTGCAACAATCTTCAAATATTTTAAATTGCTTATTTTGTGGAGGTTGATAGTACTTGAAGAGACCTTCTAAAATATGTATTTAAATTTGAGAAATTCCCTCTCCTTTAAAAGCTATGAGCATTTTTAAATATGTTATAATTTCTTTAAAGGTTGATTACTCGTCTTGTATGATAGCAAGGCGCACCAAATTTGGTGTGGACATTCTTATGGCCAAGCCCTATCTGTGTACCAAATATCAACGTAATCTGAGACAATTTCATGATTTGCACAAAAAAAAAACGCATGATGTATAGTCCATGGTTTTTTGCAAAAATCTTCAAATATTTTAAATTGCTCATTTTGTGGAGGTTGATAGTACTCGAAGAGACCTTCGAAAATATGTATTTAAATTTGAGAAATTCCCTCTCCTTTAAAAGCTATGAGCATTTTAAAATATGTTATAATTTCTTTCTAGGTTGATTACTCCCCTTGTATGATAGCTAGGCGCACCAAATTTGGTGTGGACATTTTTATGGCCAAGCCCTATCTGTGTACCAAATATCAACGTAATCTGAGACAATTTCATGATTTGCACAAAAAAAAACGCATGATGTATAGTCCATGGTTTTTTGCAAAAATCTTCAAATATTTTAAATTGCTTATTTTGTGGAGGTTGATAATACTTGAAGAGACCTTCAAAAATATGTATTTAAATTTGAGAAATTCCCTCTCCTTTAAAAGCTACGAACATTTTTATATATGTTATAATTTCTTTCTAGGTTGATTACTCTTCTTGTATGATAGCTAGGCGCACCAAATTTGGTGTGGACATTCTTATGGCCAAGCCCTATCTGTGTACCAAATATCAACCAAATCTGAGACAATTTCATGATTTGCCTAAAAAAACGCATGATGTATAGTCCATGGTTTTCTGCAATAATCTTCAAATATTTCAAATTGCTTATTTTGTGGAGGTTGATAATACTTGAAGAGACCTTCAAAAATATGTATTTAAATTTGAGAAATTCCCTCTCCTTTAAAAGCTACGAACATTTTTAAATATGTTATAATTTCTTTCTAGGTTGATTACTCTTCTTGTATTATAGCTAGGCGCACCAAATTTGGTGTGGACATTCTTATGGCCAAGCCCTATCTGTGTACCAAATATCAACCAAATCTGAGACAGTTTCATGATTTGCCTAAAAAAACGCATGATGTATAGTCCATGGTTTTTTGCAAAAATCTTCAAATATTTTAAATTGCTTATTTTGTGGAGGTTGATAGTACTTGAAGAGACCTTCAAGAATATGTATTTAAATTTGAGAAATTCCCCCTCCTTTAAAAGCTATGAGCATTTTTAAATATGTTATAATTTCTTTCTAGGTTGATTACTCCCCTTGTATGATAGGAAGGTGCACAAAATTTCGTGTGGACATTCTTATGGCCAAGCCCTATCTGTGTACCAAATACCAACCAAATCTGAGACAATTTTATGATTCGCCTAAAAAATCGCATGATGAATAGTCCTTGTTTTTTTGCAAAAATCTTCAAATAATTAAAAATGCTCATACTGTAGTGATTGATAATACTTGAAGAGACTTCCAAAAATAGGTATTTAAATTTGTAAAATTCCCGATCCTCTAAAAGCTATGAGCATTTTTAAATATGTTATGATTTCTTTCTAGGTTGATTACTCGTCTTGTATGATAGCTAGGCGCACCAAATTTGGTGTGGACATTCTTATGGCCAAGCCCTATCTGTGTACCGAATACCAACCAAATCTGAGACAATTTTATGATTTTCCTAAAAAAACGCATGATGTATAGTCCATGGTTTTTGCAAAAATCTTCAAATATTTCAAATTGCTTATTTTGTGGAGGTTGACAGTACTTGAAGAGACCTTCTGAAACAGGTATTTAAATTTGTAAAATTCCCTCTCCTCTGAAAGCTATGAGCATTTTTAAATATGTTAAAATTCTTTCTAGGTTGATTACTCGTCTTGTATGATAGCTAGGCGCACCAAATTTGGTGTGGACATTCTTATGGCCAAGCCCTATCTGTGTACCAAATATCAACCAAATCTGAGACATTTTTATGATTTGCCTAAAAAAACACATGATGTCCATGGTTTTTTGCAACAATCTTCAAATATTTTAAATTGCTTATTTTGTGGAGGTTGATAGTACTTGAAGAGACCTTCTAAAATATGTATTTAAATTTGAGAAATTCCCTCTCCTTTAAAAGCTATGAGCATTTTTAAATATGTTATAATTTCTTTAAAGGTTGATTACTCGTCTTGTATGATAGCAAGGCGCACCAAATTTGGTGTGGACATTCTTATGGCCAAGCCCTATCTGTGTACCAAATATCAACGTAATCTGAGACAATTTCATGATTTGCACAAAAAAAAAAACGCATGATGTATAGTCCATGGTTTTTTGCAAAAATCTTCAAATATTTTAAATTGCTCATTTTGTGGAGGTTGATAGTACTCGAAGAGACCTTCGAAAATATGTATTTAAATTTGAGAAATTCCCTCTCCTTTAAAAGCTATGAGCATTTTAAAATATGTTATAATTTCTTTCTAGGTTGATTACTCCCCTTGTATGATAGCTAGGCGCACCAAATTTGGTGTGGACATTTTTATGGCCAAGCCCTATCTGTGTACCAAATATCAACGTAATCTGAGACAATTTCATGATTTGCACAAAAAAAAACGCATGATGTATAGTCCATGGTTTTTTGCAAAAATCTTCAAATATTTTAAATTGCTTATTTTGTGGAGGTTGATAATACCTGAAGAGACCTTCAAAAATATGTATTTAAATTTGAGAAATTCCCTCTCCTTTAAAAGCTACGAACATTTTTATATATGTTATAATTTCTTTCTAGGTTGATTACTCTTCTTGTATGATAGCTAGGCGCACCAAATTTGGTGTGGACATTCTTATGGCCAAGCCCTATCTGTGTACCAAATATCAACCAAATCTGAGACAATTTCATGATTTGCCTAAAAAAACGCATGATGTATAGTCCATGGTTTTCTGCAATAATCTTCAAATATTTCAAATTGCTTATTTTGTGGAGGTTGATAATACTTGAAGAGACCTTCAAAAATATGTATTTAAATTTGAGAAATTCCCTCTCCTTTAAAAGCTACGAACATTTTTAAATATGTTATAATTTCTTTCTAGGTTGATTACTCTTCTTGTATTATAGCTAGGCGCACCAAATTTGGTGTGGACATTCTTATGGCCAAGCCCTATCTGTGTACCAAATATCAACCAAATCTGAGACAGTTTCATGATTTGCCTAAAAAAACGCATGATGTATAGTCCATGGTTTTTTGCAAAAAACTTCAAATATTTTAAATTGCTTATTTTGTGGAGGTTGATAGTACTTGAAGAGACCTTCAAGAATATGTATTTAAATTTGAGAAATTCCCCCTCCTTTAAAAGCTATGAGCATTTTTAAATATGTTATAATTTCTTTCTAGGTTGATTACTCCCCTTGTATGATAGGAAGGTGCACAAAATTTCGTGTGGACATTCTTATGGCCAAGCCCTATCTGTGTACCAAATACCAACCAAATCTGAGACAATTTTATGATTCGCCTAAAAAATCGCATGATGAATAGTCCTTGTTTTTTTGCAAAAATCTTCAAATAATTAAAAATGCTCATACTGTAGTGATTGATAGTACTTGAAGAGACCTTCGAAAATAGGTATTTAAATTTGAGAAATTCCCTCTTCTTTGAAAGCTATGAGCATTTTTTAATATGTAACAATTTCTTTGTAGGTTGATTACTAGCCCTCTATGATAGCTAGGTGCACCAAATTTGGTGTGGACATTCTATGGGCTAAGCCCTATCTGTGTACCAAATATCAACCGAATCTGAGACAATTTTATAGTTTGCCTAAAATATGTTTTTTTGCAAAAATCTCCAAACATTTTAAAATGCTCATACTGTGATGGTTGATAATACTTGAAGAGACTTCCAAAAATAGGTATTTAAATTTGTAAAATTCCCGCTCCTCTAAAAGCTATGAGCATTTTTAAATATGTTATGATTTCTTTCTAGGTTGATTACTCGTCTTGTATGATAGCTAGGCGCACCAAATTTGGTGTGGACATTCTTATGGCCAAGCCCTATCTGTGTACCGAATACCAACCAAATCTGAGACAATTTTATGATTTTCCTAAAAAAACGCATGATGTATAGTCCATGGTTTTTGCAAAAATCTTCAAATATTTCAAATTGCTTATTTTGTGGAGGTTGACAGTACTTGAAGAGACCTTCTTAAACAGGTATTTAAATTTGTAAAATTCCCTCTCCTCTGAAAGCTATGAGCATTTTTAAATATGTTATAATTTTTTTCTAGGTTGATTACTCGTCTTGTATGATAGCTAGGCGCACCAAATTTGGTGTGGAAATTCTTATGGCCAACCTCTATCTGTGTACCAAATATCAACGAAATTTGAGACAATTTTATGATTTGCCTAAAAAAAACGCATGATGTATATGTATAGTCCATGGTTTTTTGCATAAATCTTCAGATATTTTAAATTGCTTATTTTGTGGAGGTTGACAGTAATCGAAGAGACCTTCTAAAATATGTATTTAAATTTGAGAAATTCCCTCTTCTTCAAAAGCTACGAACATTTTTAATATGTTATAATTTCTTTCTATGTTGATTACTCTTCTTGTATGATAGCTAGGCGCACCAAATTTGGTGTGGACATTCTTCTGGCCAAGCCCTATCTGTGTACCAAATATCAACCAAATCTGAGACAATTTTATGATTTGCCTAAAAAAACGCATGATGTATAGTCCATGGTCTTTTGCAATAATCTTCAAATATTTTAAATTGCTTATTTTGTGGAGGTTGATAGTACTTGAAGAAACCTTCAAAAATATGTATTTAAATTTGAGAAATTCCCTCTCCTTTAAAAGCTATGAACATTTTTTAATATGTAATAATCTCTTTCTAGATTGATTACTCGTCTTGTATGATAGCTTGATGCGCCACATTTGGTGTGGACATTCTTATGGCCAAGCCCTATCTGTGTACCGAATACCAACCAAATCTGAGACAATTTTATGATTTTCCTAAAAAAACGCATGATGTATAGTCCATGGTTTTTGCAAAAATCTTCAAATATTTCAAATTGCTTATTTTGTGGAGGTTGACAGTACTTGAAGAGACCTTCTGAAACAGGTATTTAAATTTGTAAAATTCCCTCTCCTCTGAAAGCTATGAGCATTTTTAAATATGTTATAATTTTTTTCTAGGTTGATTACTCGTCTTGTATGATAGCTAGGCGCACCAAATTTGGTGTGGAAATTCTTATGGCCAACCTCTATCTGTGTACCAAATATCAACGAAATCTGAGACAATTTTATGATTTGCCTAAAAAAAACGCATGATGTATATGTATAGTCCATGGTTTTTTGCATAAATCTTCAGATATTTTAAATTGCTTATTTTGTGGAGGTTGACAGTAATCGAAGAGACCTTCTAAAATATGTATTTAAATTTGAGAAATTCCCTCTTCTTCAAAAGCTACGAACATTTTTAATATGTTATAATTTCTTTCTAGGTTGATTACTCTTCTTGTATGATAGCTAGGCGCACCAAATTTGGTGTGGACATTCTTCTGGCCAAGCCCTATCTGTGTACCAAATATCAACCAAATCTGAGACAATTTTATGATTTGCCTAAAAAAACGCATGATGTATAGTCCATGGTCTTTTGCAATAATCTTCAAATATTTTAAATTGCTTATTTTGTGGAGGTTGATAGTACTTGAAGAAACCTTCAAAAATATGTATTTAAATTTGAGAAATTCCCTCTCCTTTAAAAGCTATGAACATTTTTTAATATGTAATAATCTCTTTCTAGATTGATTACTCGTCTTGTATGATAGCTTGATGCGCCACATTTGGTGTGGACATTCTTAGGGCCAAGCCCTATCTGTGTACTGAACACCTAACAAATCTGAGAGTTTTATGTTTTGCCTGCTAAACCCACGATGGTTTTTGGCAAAAATGTTCAAATTTTTTTAAATGCTCATTTTGTGGTGGTTGATAGTACATGGAGGGACCTCCAAAAATATGTATTCAAATTTGAGAAATTCGCTCTCCTCCAAAAGTTTTGGAGCATTTTTAATATAGTGATAATTTCTTCCTCGGTTTATTACTCGTCTTGTATGATAGCTAGGTGCCCAAATTTGGTGTGGACATTCTTATGGCCAAGCCCTATCTGTGTACCAAATACCAACCAAATCTGAGACAATTTTATGGTTTGCCTAAAATATGTTTTTCTGCAAAAATCTTTAAATATTTGAAAATGCTCATACTGTGGTGGTTGATTGTACATGAAGAGACCTTCAAAAATAGGTATTTGAGTTTTTAAAATTCTCTCTCCTTTGAAAGCTATGAGCATTTTTTAATATGTAACAATTTCTTTCTAGGTTTATTACTTGTCTTCTATGATAGCTAGGTGCACGAAATTTGGTGTGGACATTCTTATGGCCAAGACCTATCTGTGTACCAAATATCAACAAAATTTGAGAAAATTTTATGATTTGCCTAAAAAAAGGCATGATGTATATATATGTCCATGGTTTTTTGCAAAAATCTTCAAATATTTTAAATTGCTCATACTGTGGTGGTTGATAGTACTTGAAGAGACCTTCAAAAATATGTATTTAAATTTGAGAAATTCCCTCTCCTTTAAAAGCTATGAGCATTTTTATATATGTAATAATTCCTTTCTAGGTTGATTACTCCCCTTGTATGATAGCTAGGCGCACCAAATTTGGTGTGGACCTTTTTATGGCCAAGCCCTATCTGTGTACCAAATACCAACGAAATCTGAGACATTTTTATGATTTGCCTAAAAAAACGCATGATTTTTGGTCTATGGTTTTTTGCAATAATCTTCAAATATTTCAAAATGCTTATTTTGTGGAGGTTGATAATACTTGAAGAGACCTTCAAAAATATGTATTTAAATTTGAGAAATTTCCTCTCCTTTAAAAGCTACGAACATTTTTAAATATGTTATAATTTCTTTCTAGGTTGATTACTCTTCTTGTATGATAGCTAGGCGCACCAAATTTGGTGTGGACATTCTTATGGCCAAGCACTATCTGTGTACCAAATATCAACCAAATCTGAGACAATTTCATGATTTGCCTAAAAAAACGCATGATGTATAGTCCATGGTTTTCTGCAATAATCTTCAAATATTTCAAATTGCTTATTTTGTGGAGGTTGATAATACTTGAAGAGACCTTCAAAAATATGTATTTAAATTTGAGAAATTCCCTCTCCTTTAAAAGCTACGAACATTTTTAAATCTGTTATAATTTCTTTCTAGGTTGATTACTCTTCTTGTATTATAGCTAGGCGCACCAAATTTGGTGTGGACATTCTCATGGCCAAGCCCTATCTGTGTACCAAATATCAACCAAATCTGAGACAATTTTATGATTTGCCTAAAAAAACGCATGATGTATAGTCCATGGTTTTTTGCAATAATCTTCAAATATTTCAAATTGCTTATTTTGTGGAGGTTGATAATACTTGAAGAGACCTTTAAAAATATGTATTTAAATTTGAGAAATTCCCTCTCCTTTAAAAGCTACGAACATTTTTAAATATGTTATAATTTCTTTCTAGGTTGATTACTCCCCTTGTATGATAGCTAGGCGCACCAAATTTGGTGTGGACATTTTCATGGCCAAGCCCTATCTGTGTACCAAATATCAACGAAATCTGAGACATTTTTATGATTTGCCCAAAAAAACGCATGATGTATAGTCCATGGTGTTTTGCAGAAATCTTCAAATATTTTAAATTGCTTATTTTGTGGAGGTTGATAGAACTTGAAGAGACCTTCAAAAATATGTACCGTATTTAAATTTGAGAAATTCCCTCTCCTTTAAAAGCTATGAGCATTTTTAAATATGTTATAATTTCTTTCTAGGTTGATTACTCGTCTTGTATGATAGCTAGGTGCACCAAATTTGGTGTGGACATTCTTATGGCCAAGCCCTATCTGTGTACCAAATATCAACCAAATCTGAAACAATTTTATGATTTGCCTAAAAAAACGCATGATGAATAGTCCTTGGTTTTTTGCAAAAATCTTCAAATATTTCAAAATGCTCATACTGTGGTGGTTGATAGTACTTGGAGAGACCTTCAAAAATATGTATTTAAATTTGAGAAATTCCCTCTACTTCAAAAGCTATGAGTATTTTTAAATGTTATAATTTCTTTCTAGTCTGATTACTCGCCTTCTATGATAGCTAGGTCCACCAAATTTGGTGTGGACATTCTTAGGGCAGAGCCCTATCTGTGTACCAAATATCAACCAAATCTGGGACAATTTTAAGATTTCCCTGAAAAAACGCATGATGTATAGTCCATGGTTTATAGCAAAAATATTCAAATATTTTAAATTGCTCATACTGTGGTGGTTGATAGTACTTGAAGAGACCTTCAAAAATATGTATTTAAATTTGAGAAATTCCCTCTCCTTTAAAAGCTATGAGCATTTCTAAATATGTTATAATTTCTTTCTAGGTTGATTACTTTTCTAATATGATAGCTAGGTGCACCAAATTTGGTGTGGACATTATTATGGCCAAGCCCTTTCTGTGTACCGAATACCAACCAAATCTGAGACAATTTTCTGATTTGCCTGGAAAAACGCATGATGTATAGTCCATGGTTTTTTGCAATAATCTCCAAATATTTTAAATTGCTTATTTTGTGGAGGTTGATAGTACTTGAAGGGACCTTCAAAAATATGTATTTAAATTTGAGAAATTCCCTCTCATTCAAAAGCTATGAACATTTTTAAATATGTTATAATTTCTTTCTAGGTTGATTACTCGTCTTGTATGATAGCTAGGCGCACCAAATTTGGTGTGGACATTCTCATGGCCAAGCCCTATCTGTGTACCGAATACCAACCAAATCTGAGACAATTTTATGATTTGCCTAAAAAAACGCATGATGTATAGTCCATGGTATTTTACAAAAATCTTCAAATATTTTAAATTGCTTATTTTGTGGAGGTTGATAGTACTTGATGAGACCTTCAAAAATATGTATTTAAATTTGAGAAATTCCTTCTCCTTTAAAAGCTATGAGCATTTTTAAATATGTTATAATTTCATTCTAGGTTGATTACTCGTCTTGTATGATAGCTAGGCGCACCAAATTTGGTGTGGACATTCTTATGGCCAAGCCCTATCTGTGTACAAAATACCAACCAAATCTGAAACAATTTTCTGATTTGCCTAAAAAATCGCATGATGAATAGTCCTTGGTTTTTTGCAAAAATCTTCAAATATTTAAAAATGCTCATACTGTGGTGGTTGATAGTACTTGAAGAGACCTTCAAAAATATGTATTTAAATATGAGCATTGCATTGAGCTATGAGCATTTTAAACTATGTTATAATTTCTTTCTAGGTTGATTACTCGTCTTGTATGATAGCTAGGCGCACCAAATTTGGTGTGGACATTCTTATGGCCAAGCCCTATCTGTGTACCGAATACCAACCAAATCTGAGACAATTTTATGATTCGCCTAAGAAAACGCATGATGAATAGTCCTTGGTTTTTTGCAAAAATCTTCAAATATTTTAAATTGCTTATTTTGTGGAGGTTGATAGTACTTGAAGAGACCTTCTAAAATATGTATTTAAATTTGAGAAATTCTCTCTCCTTTAAAAGCTATGAGCATTTTTAAATACGTTATAATTTCTTTCTAGGTTGATTACTTTTCTAATATGATAGCTAGGTGCACCAAATTTGGTGTGGACATTATTATGGCCAAGCCCTATCTGTGTACCGAATACCAACCAAATCTGAGACAATTTTCTGATTTGCCTAAAAAAACGCACGATGTATATAGTTCATGGTTTTTTGCAAAAATCTTCAAATATTTAAAATTGCTCATACCGTGGTGGTTGATAGTACTTGAAGAGACCTTCAAAAATATGTATTTAAATTTGAGAAATTCCCTCTCCTTTAAAAGCTATGAGCATTTTTATATATGTAATAATTTCTTTCTAGGTTGATTACTCCCCTTGTATGATAGCTAGGCGCACCAAATTTGGTGTGGACATTTTTATGGCCAAGCCCTATCTGTGTACCAAATATCAACGAAATCTGAGACAATTTTATGATTTGCACAAAAAAAAACGCATGATGTATAGTCCATGGTTTTTGCAAAAATCTTCAAATATTTTAAATTGCTTATTTTGTGGAGGTTGATAGTACTTGAAGAGACCTTCAAAAATATGTATTTTTTTTTTAGAAATTCCCTCTCCTTTAAAAGCTATGAGCATTTTTAAATATGTTATTATTTCTTTCTAGGTTGATTACTCGTCTTGTATGATAGCTAGGTGCACCAAATTTGGTGTGGAAATTCTTATGGCCAAGCCCTATCTGTGTACCAAATACCAACGAAATCTGAGACAATTTTATGATTTGCCTTAAAAAACACATGATGTATATAGTCCATGGTTTTTTGCAAAAATCTTCAAATATTTTAAATTGCTTATTTTGTGGAGGTTGATAGTACTTGAAGAAACCTTCAAAAATATGTATTTAAATTTGAGAAATTCCCTCTCCTTTAAAAGCTATGAGCATTTTTAAACATGTTATAATTTCTTTCTAGGTTGATTACTTTTCTAATATGATAGCTAGGTGCACCAAATTTGGTGTGGACATTTTTATGGCCAAGCCCTATCTGTGTACCGAATACCAACCAAATCTGAGACAATTCTATGATTTGCCTAAAAAAACGCATGATGTATAGTCCATGGTTATTTGCAATAATCTCCAAATATTTTAAATTGCTTATTTTGTGGAGGTTGATAGTACTTGAAGGGACCTTCAAAAATATGTATTTAAATTTGAGAAATTCCCTCTCATTCAAAAGCTATGATCATTTTTAAATATGTTATAATTTCTTTCTAGGTTGATTACTCGTCTTGTATGATAGCTAGGTGCACCAAATTAGGTGTGGACATTCTTATGGCCAAGCCCTATCTGTGTACCGAATACAACCAAATCTGAGAGAATTTCATGTTTTGCCTAGAAAAACGCACGATATATAGTCCATGGTTTTTTGCAAAAATCTTCATATATTTTAAAATGCTCATACTGTGATGGTTGATGATAATTGAAGAGCATCAAAAAAATAGGCTATGTATTCAAATTGGAGAAATTCGCTCTCCTTCAAAAGTTAAGATCATTTCTAAATATGTTATAATTTCTTTCTAGGTTGATTCCTCGCCTTGTATGATAGCTGGGTGAGCCAAATTTGGCGCGGTCTCCACCCTATCTATGTACCAATTTGAGAGATTTTTTTCAATTGTAATCAATTAAGTTAATGAAGATACAGTGATTACCTCATGGAAGAGATAACAGTTTGAATTATATTAATCCTACTAGGAGTTTTCAGTTAAATATAATATAGACAGATGACAAGTAGTTGTCAGATGATTTTTTTTTCTAACTGTAAGAAAAGTCGCAGCTGGAGCTGAATGTGTCTGTACTCAAGGGGCCCCGCCAAAGGTCCCCAACGACAACCTGGTTTGGTGTTTCAGGTCGCTGCATGTACTTGTCAAACTGGACCACCACGGGATGTGGTTCAAGTTGTCGTTGGTTCACTTTGTCAGGAGTTGATGAAACTGCTGTAATTGGTCTGGGTTGTCGTCGCACACAGTCAGGTGACCTTAATGACTTAACCTAAATTCTAACCTAACCTAGCCTAACTTTAGCCCCACACATGACTGATTAATAGTATGGAAGTCACTGTAAAAACTTGTATACCTGTAGACTGTAATTATTCCAATTCAAACTGGAAACTGTTCCCACAAATTTCAATTGAGCAGATAAAGGCCTTCCAGACATGCAACATCTCATTGTAATGTAACTCCATCTTGTAACATCACTCCATAACACAGTATTGTAACATTGTACTGTAATGCTGCGTCCACACTGAGATTACAAAACACAAATTACAGTAACTTGTTTGAACAAGTTCTGTAACATGTTCCATAACAAATGTTCTGCAACAGTTTCTGTCTACATACATTATGAAGTTACAAAACATTTATCCCAAAATGTCAGACGACTCATTGTTAGCTAGTGCTTTTTTTACAGTAATTTGTGCAGCAAAAAAAAAAGTTTTATTTATTTGATGTTATGAATTTTATTTATTTTTCGTTCTATGTCCTCACTAGAGCAAAAAAGAATTGACACAATTTCGGAAATAGCATATTTCTTTTTCAGAAGTTTTTTATAATCTGGATGGGTTGGATCCCATAATATGTGGTGGGAATGAAATAATTCTATCAAATTTAAAACTGTTTCTACTCTCCACTCCATCACTTCAAATCCAAAACTAAACCGAACATAAACCTAACCAAAATCATAAACGTAAACAAAGTATCAAACAAGATGACAGATGAGCTGCAAAAGAGACCAACAGCGCATGCGCAAGTTACATGTTCTCGCTACTGGAGCGTAGGTCCATAACTTGTTACAGAACACGAAAAATGTATAAATTGTAACAGAAGTTTCAGAAACATGCTATAGAAACTTCCAGTAACTTGTTTCATAACACACTGTTCTGTAACAAATGGTCAGTGTGGACGCAGCTTAACAGTAGTCTACACCATGGACACAATGATAAGATGCCGCTGCCGTTTATAAGAACGTTTGACAGCATCTTGTTGGGGCGCTATTTGTTATAGGATGGCGTTATGTTATGATGCAATGTTATATCACTGGATGGGCCTTAATGAAAAACTGAAATTATTTCTAAACAACAAAAGTTAATGGTACAAATATTGGTATGTTTCAATTATTATTCTGTTCAACTAATAAATTATATGCTCAACAATTTTCATCCTATGGGATTTCCATAATGAATGCACATTTAATAAAAAAATTCATTATATCTTTAATAAATTTCTCCATTAATAGATAAATTTTCCTATACGATAAAACAACAATAGGTAGCCTACTTGAGATTATTAAAATGAAATTCAGACTGCACAGCCTACAAGAACCTTATAACAATAAATCTAATGTAGATAAAAATATTACAAACAAAACGTATATAAAATTCTTTGTTCGTACATAGCATATTATTTTATTTGACGAGTAAATAAAATTAACTACAATAATATTGTACTAGACACAAGTTCTGTACAGTTTATGGTTGAGTCACAATTCAAATAGATTAGCATTATTATTACTGTTCTAATCGTATTGAAAAAAAGATACATACAATATTGTCAACCCATTATAAACAAACATTCTTATAGATATTTACAATTTTTGTAAGATTATTCAGCTATTTATTATGAGTTGAATATGATATAAAACGTCAACTGTCAGTTAATGTATTCATGGTTGTATCAAATAAATCATATAATTCTGATAAATTATTGAAATTTTTATAAAAATCTACTTGTATAATTATTACGCAATGCATTTTAAGCATTCAATCAAGGTCAAGTAAAGTACAATTTGTACCTTATTATAAGATGTGCTTATAATAATAATAAAAGTTCATGCACTAATAATAACAATGCACTGACATAATAGAAAAATGGTTGAGATTAAAGTTTCATTTGATACAATATTAATTCAAGTAACTTTTTCAGTTATGCCCAATATTTATGAACCAAACTTGAGGCTTTTCCAACTCGAGGGAGACTTGAAAAGCTTTCAAATCAAGGGCTTTTCAAATCTTCTTTGAGACTTGAAAATAGAATAATAATTACCTTGATAAGGAGGCCCTAAGGTAAGTTTATAGATCCAGATCTTAGTGTATCTCTAATAAAATGTAAAAAAAGAATTGAATCATAGTTGAAAAAGCACTTATTATTTTTCTTTTAAATTATTTTTAAATAATATAATTTAATTAATTAATAATATTTTAATTGATTAATTGAAATTATTTTTTAAATTAATTATCTTTTAAAAATAATTTAAATGTATAATTTATTTTCCTTTGTAACATCATTTGCTCAAGCACGTATATTGTAGAAGAAAACCCACTAATAAAGTAAACAGAACTCCGTTCTAACGGTACAGTATTTC
Organism: Conomelus anceps; assembly: GCA_948455865.1. NCBI lineage: Eukaryota > Metazoa > Arthropoda > Insecta > Hemiptera > Delphacidae > Conomelus > Conomelus anceps. Next base: position 3,636,677 of record OX418227.1, read on the forward strand.
TAATACAATTAGAATGTCATTACAATTAGGCTGTAAAGAATTTAAATACTGATTTTGTAATACATGATGCAACCTCTAAAAAAGTAAACATCATACAGGAAGACGTATACATTGTGACACACATGATTACTGTGACAATTATTATCATTTTATATTAACCAAAGCTTCATTTCAATAAATTATTCCAATAATGTGGCATAAAAGGCATGATTTAACTATTATTATCCTTTATGGGTGTCTTTAATAACATAAAAAATAACTGTAAATGTAGAGCTTCTTTTTAGATAGACTACCTCTCAATTTTTTGCAATTGGAATCCCTTCTCACGAAATGTTTTTGGTCGCTACTGTCTTCTATAATGAATTTAATACGGGAAGTAGCTAATCAGACTTATTGAGTAGAATTTAAAACATATAAGATACTTATTGGAATCTATTTTAAGTTCACTTATTTATCATATTCTTATAATATACAGGGCAATATTATACTGTTTGTATTAAAACAGACTGTAATAATTTTACTGTAGTAATAAGACTGTGATGTTGAAGATCCATCTTGTTTTCACTAATATATAATAAAAAATTACACATTTTCAAGTGGAAATTAGGACTCACGTTATGGCCGTTCTCTCTGATGTTAAGAGTATCGTCAGAAGATCAACAGTACACTGATTTCAAGGCCTTGAATGTTTTTTAAGTTTTTATTAATTTCACATGAGAAGTTAATATTAACAACGCAGTTCGTCATGGAACAGGAAATCCAGGAATTTTATTAATTATACTGTGTTATACAGTACTTTACCTATAGTATTACCGATGTAATATTATTGTAATTTTATTATATTCGAGTTGAGTTCAATATTTTCACTTCAAAACACCTAAAACCTCGATTACATTGGGCGAGTTGCTCGCTACTAGCCGGCGAATTTAAAAGCTGGTGAGTCAGATGATAAGATAGTGATCATATACACAAAAAACTTCCCACTAGTTCAGTTGAAGTCAAATAATCCCTCTTTGTTAAACCATAAATACGACAATAGAAATACTTGCAGCAAGTCTACTAGCAGCCATGATTATGCACGACTAGTTTACTAGCTAACAAGCCCAAACGCCAGAGAGTAGCAAATAAAGTAGCCTTCTTACAGGGTTTATTTTTGTAGATTGTGTCTGCTAGTTAAATAGTAAACACAGTAACACTAGGCGAGTTTTTTACAATCGGATTGTGAATTTTCCGGCGAATAGCTTGTGAACTCATTAATGTAATCGATGCTTTACTCATTATTTACCTCAAATGTATGTACCACCACAAGCTAAAAGGCTTATTCTTACAACATTTACAGTTGGCCTATTCTCCTTTCAAAAATTGTTAATTTTTGTTATAAAAATTGGGATCTTTCTATCTAGAACAATCATGAAGGCAGTGAAGACGCTCGTATAAAGCATTTCCTTGATAAGTACTAAGCCACAAATATTAATTGTTTATTCAATAATAAATTAATCTAATGTAAACCATATTTGATGTGAGAGGCGCTCTTAACAAAGCATAATCTTTAACTTTTATTTATAAATTCAACGACTTGAAGTCAGTTTTATATTGTGAATATTTATAATAAATGTACTCACATTCGGCCGAACGTTTACGAGGTATTGAATCTCATCTTCAAGGAATCTTACCTTGAAGATGAGATTCAATACCTCGAAAAAGATAGGCCGAATGTGAATTCATTTATTAGCCTATATATTCACAACATAAAACTGATTGCAAGTCGTTAAATTTACAACAAAAAGTTAATATTAACAACGCAGACCGTTATGGAACAAAAAATCCAAAAGCATAATTTTTGTTGTCTACTAATAAGATTAACCAGTCCAGCGGTATATATTTCATAATCGACTATAACATATTGTAGTGACTACAAGTACAAATACTATTAGTTTGTACTTGCATATGAAAACAGGCTACAGGTAGGTCTAGAGCTTTACCATCGATAAATTGAATTATAGCACGGATAATGAATGAAATTTACAGATAAAATTCACACTAAAATGAAAATACAGATAAATAAAATAAGTGTATCAGTTGTATTATCTACTAATAAAATACACTTGGTAAACGCTTACTACACACTGGCAATAAGTTATTTCAAGGTGCGCATCCAATAGTTAATTGCAGTGGCGTAACTACGGTGGCGGGGGGGGGGGGATCAGGGGGATAGACCCTTCCCCAGAGCCCCAGAGAATCAGTTACAAAAATATTAGAATTTTAACAATCCTTGAGAAAAAAATTTTGACAAAAAAGTAGAAAAGTCTGGATTTACTAAAAAATGTGGTTTTAGGTGTATTTTCCCAAACAATTTCCGGGGATTACCTCAACACCCCCTTTAAAATATATTTTTATGTACGGTACTGTATGGTAAGGTGGGAAATCATAAACAGTGGTGAAAGAATAGTTTCCAGATGGCCTGCGTCAATCTGTTGGGGTCCGAAACTCTTCAAAAATTGAAACGCAAGTACTAGATAAAATTCACTTTGATACATTCATTGAAAACGAATGGATTGAAGTCTAAAATGACTTAGTATTAATCACAAATAACTATTAAATTGATAGTCGTGAAAAAAATAATTTCTTTTCAATCAAGTGAAAATAGCTATTTGTGAATAGAGTGCAAAATGGGGTTTTTCTGTACCGAGAGAAACAGTTTTTTTCTCGAGTGCAGAAACAATATTTTGCGCTCGAATTACACATTAAATTTTTCCTACAGTAACGTATAAAGTAATTTAAATAGAACAAAACAGGACATACATAACCTGACAATTCCTCACATAACCTATCTTCGAATCAAATCGATTTCAACAACAACTGCAGCTGACTGTATTTCGTAGCTGAAGCAGAGTAGCCAACCTATTTTTGAATGCAGAATCGGGAACCTGCTTATTACATACTCACTATTTTGTGTTGTTAGGTTGCAAATCTGGAGTGCGGAAAAGTACTTTCGCGCACTGGAATTTACTTTCCCGCACTGGTGCAGGAATAGACTATTTTGCGTGCTACAGTTACTGCAAAAATAGGTACTTTTTCGGGTCACTTTAGGAAAAGAATAATTTTGCTACTTTTCGAGTGAAGTCTTTTAGCAAATCTAAATTTTTAGTCTGTGTTAACCTCAATGTTTTGAACAATGTAATACATTCAAACTTTTGTGAAGAGAGCAGTTTCGGAGTTTTTTGCTACTTCACATTCATTGTAAATTTGCCTCAATAATTAAATAAATAAAATTTGGTTCTGAAATGTTTTTTCAAAAACTTTTTGGGAGAGTACCCCAAATTAAAATTAATTATGCTTTTTTCTTTCTCTTCACTATATACAGTAGGGCTTCGAGTCTACACTCTCTCCCACCTCACCACACTATAAGGACGCCCGGCCACTAAAGGTTGTGCTGAGTTGCGCGGTGCCAGTTTTCGTGGCTTTCAACCACCATCATTCAACTCATTACCCAACCACAGGTCGAGCTATGTGGGCTTCATCCTCCAAAAAAAAGCTGTCGTCGCAAAGCGCACAACTTTCAGTGGCCGGACGCCCTGCTACTGATTATCCCCCCCCCAGGCTTAACTAGTTACGCCACTGGTTGAATCTCGAAATTTTAATGACAAGGGGAGCTTTTGCATTATATATCTTTTAAATATACAATATTACACTATTTTAGTATACAATTATAACATCATATTAGTCGATGATTATTCGTAAATAAATTTCCTTGCAATTAAGTCTCACTTTCCTTCAAAAGTACAGCTCTTTCACGTTGCTAAGAACGCTGGCTTCAACCGGAAGTACAGTCAGGTTCTGACTAAACTGCAACTACGATGACCACAATTTAGGGGAAGAGTAGGAGGTCTCACAGACTGAGAGCATGGACTGTACAGTCATTTTCAGGAGGAGGGGTGAAAGATTGATTGATTTATTGATAATGGTAAAGAAAATATCGTACGAAAAGTACCAGTCGAAAAAAATAATAGCTAATAGCGAAAATAAAGAGATATATAGATAAATGTCTTTATTTTTCGCACTTATCAAAATTAGTGCTGTGGGCAGAGTTGAGGCAAACAAGTACCACTTACGCCACAAGAGATTAGATTAGATTAGATTAAATTAGAACACTTTATTTATGTAAATTTACAAAATTTCTTAAATGAGTTTAAAATAGCATTATTGCCGTCGCATAGGTAGCAAATGCACAAAAAATTATATTAATTTAACATAAACTTAAAAAACAATTTTAAATGGAAATTAACTCACGTTATGGCGTGACGGCCGTTTCGCTCTGTTGTCTAGAGCATCATCAGACGACCCACAGTACACTCAGCCGTCACGCCATAACGTGAGTTAATTTCCATTTAAAATTGTTTTTTTAAGTTTATATTACATATTAGTGGAAACAAGATGGATCTACAACATCTTAATTTAACATATTAAATTAATAATTCATTTAAAGAAAATCCTAGTGACGTAGAGAGATTCAGATTCAGATAGCTTTATTCGAGTAAAAGTAGAATTCATATGACTTCTGACTATTACCTTACAATGAATGACATCACCGAAATTCATGGAAGATAGATAAAAATAGATAAAAGACGATACGTTACTATTACACTGTTTTGTAAGTTAGATTACTGACATCAATAAGAATATTTGCATAATAAATGAATTGTAATATCAAGGTGATGCATTTACACAAAAGGGCGGAGTTACAGTAGGGCAGAATAGCCCTATCTTACACTCAACCTACCAGTCAACTCTACTAGAATTAGTTTATATAGAATAAAAGAATACGTTTTAGTAAGATATTTCACAGAATACAATGAAAGTGAATGAGTTAAAAGTTGATTATTAAACTTGATATGATTCAGAGAAAAACTAAGTAATTGGATGGAGAAGAGAAGAAAAATTAAATTCAAAACTGAAACTAAACAATCAACTGAAACAAGAATAATAAAGAAGTAATAATGTATAGATTTAACTAAAGCTCATTTACAATCAATTAAAACTTGATTAAGAATTACAATTAGACAGAATTTTGGGTGTATTGATTTAACTAAATGAATCATAACTATAATTATGTTGAGGGACAAAATAATTGTGCTTGTAAAAATAAAATAATATAAATAAAATTAAAAAAAATAATAAAATAAAAAGCTAGATTTATAGGGTAACACTAGGGAAAACATTGATCATGGGATCGCTCAAGGGCTAGGAAGATGCAGCCATTCTCTCCATAAGATGTCTCTTCAATGACGATGTAAAGCCCGCTCGGCTCTCTTGTTTCCTGATTGAAATAGGTAGCTTATTCCATTCACGACATGCACTGACAACAAAGGATTTATTGTAGATAGTTGTTCGGTGGATTTGTAGATATGAGAGTGAGAGAGAGAGTGGTTTGTAGATATGAGAGTAGAGAGAGAGAGAGAGTGAGAGAGGATGGGGGGGGGGGGAGGGAGGGAGCGCGAGTGAGAGAGATAACCCAGTGGTCTTAGCAATGTGAACGGCTGTAGCTGGTGGTGCCATATGGTGCCATACATTACAATAATTATATTTTTGAGCTTTATTTTCCAGTACCATATACGGTACGTAAAGAATACGTAATGGTTAGTAATAATTGAGTAAAAAATTCAGTACTTTTCTACTGATGGCACAATTAGCTCACAAGTTATCAATATAATAAAATGATAGGCCTTTACACAGATATATAAACTGTATATCTGTTTGTGTTCTATGTATGTGGGCTTCTGGTAGAAGTTGAGATCATTCCAAACTGAGCATTAAGAAAAGAACTGCTCTCTTTGTTGATAGAGAGGAAGAGGATCGCCGGGAGAGAGATCGTCTTCTTCAGCTTCCAGCTCTTTCTTCTTTTCAAGCTCCAGTGGAAGGTTTTTGAGCGCTTTCACTGTGGAAATAAAAAAGAAATGTTGTCATTTCGAATATTTATTTGATTGCTGGAGTTAAAACATGAATACAAAACAAAATAAAACCCTTTGATAATATTTTTTTGGGAGGATGAAGCCCGCATAGGTCTGAGACCTGTGCGTGGGTAATGAGTGATGGTGATTGATGAGCTGGACCTAAAGTTTTAGGTGGGTTTCGAACCACGGGGAAGTGATTTTACAGCAGAGAACAGTGTCTGCTTTCCTGGTCAATCTAAAAATCATATGATAGACAGCTGAGGGTTTCAATGTGTAGTATGACTTCGTCACTAGATTAGATGTAAATCATATTTACTATTTTTCTTCACAAAAACTTTCTTTAATACTTTTTTTTCTTATTCATGTTCTTCTCCAATATTAGTTTTTTTTTAAATGGATGCTTACATAATTCAACTTTTTTATATTTGAACCCCAATCAACAACTCTCTTGCTCTGTACTCGGGAAAGTCCAACGGTTGATGTCAGATAATATACACCGACTGAGCCTCCACCAAATATGTAACCCACTCCGTGAGGAAACGGGGTCTTCACCAAATATGTAGCAACGGAAACCACATTATGTAACCACTTGAATATGTAATCATCTGTGCCATGTATCTAAAGGGCTGCGTAGCTCAGGTAAAATGAAATGAATTTTTATCTCACAACAAAATATAATATTATTTTATTAAATTGACTTCAATACAAGTTATGAATAAGGGGATTGGCAACTCGCTTAGCATATCTAAATATTTAAAATGTTAGAGCAAGATTGAGCAAGATGGATGTTGATTAGATATGGGGCTGGCCTATTATTTAGTTCATGAATGAAATTGTAAAATCAACTAAGGTCTTACCTTTTGTGATGGAATGCCATGCAAGATGGAATCTCCTGTTCCATCATGCATCCATCAACACAAGACACCAACTCACTGCTCACTACTCAACTACTAACTCATCTACTCTGGCCTCCCCAGTAACTTGACAATGCCTTAAATATATTAGCAACAAAAATGTTATGAGCATCTCAATCACAATTGAATTCATGTATGTCATCGAAATACCTCTGACCTAAATCAACATCTATTGCCTCCTCAATGTCACAATGCGTTTTAAAATAAAACATTCTACTGACAACAATCCTTGAACCAGATTTGAGAAATAAACTTATACCTCACAAACTTCAATGTTACTTGAAAATTTTTCAGCTTAGTCACTCGCTCGGCTGGTGTAATTTAGTCTTAATTGTGGCTTGCGTTAACCACTGGAGTAATTCTGTATAATAAGGCTCTAAGGATTGTTGGAAGATTAAAAATCATTTTAAAATGAATGATTACGGTTCAATAGTTGTCATAAAATTATTTGCTAGGATGAAATTATACAGCTTATCAGTAGATTCTTAATTGTTGTTGAGGAGCTCCATAATAAAACAAGGTAAACACGGTTAATATTTGTGAACTCCACACGTGGAATTGGCAAAGTTATATAGCTACTGAAATTTATTACCAAATTTCTAAAAAAGACAAATAAAATTAAAAAAGATAGTACATTAAACCTAGAGAGCTTAAAATAAGTAAAATTCACAAAAAGAGCAATAAATTATGAGAAACATACAAAAACGAATGAAATAAATCATTTGGCTCTGCCAACTAGAAGTAGAGTATAACTTGTGTGATTGTTGCTAAGAAAAGTCTATTTCTTATTTATTAATTCTTCTAAAAAACTACAATGAAGGATAATTCTAGAAAGAAAATATCGAATAAATAAAAGAAAAATAAGTTTACAAACCTTATTCATAGGAGCTGACCAAGATGTATGTTTGTAATGAATTACTGGTTTTAAAACATTAAATATACAAAATCAAGTATGTCCGGATCCCGGAGAGCAAGATGCAGGCGAGGATACGTTTGGTGTTGAGCCTGAAGGAAATAGAAGCGCAAATACAACACAAAAATACAAAACAAACAAAAAAAAAACAAATCATGCAAAAAATAAAAATAGAGGAATTGTTTTTAGGAATTGATATTTGAAACACGAATTTATAGAGATAGCATTCCTACAAATAGAAATTCGTACTGCAACAATCCGGAATAGGAAACGTAACTTTTTATTGAGTCTGATACTCTTTAAAAAAATATTTTGTTAGTATTTTGTGCCAAAGAAACATTAAAAGTAGTTGGAATATTTTTGCAACAAACACCAGATTTCAAATTATGTTTTTTATTGGTTGTGTTTTTGAGTTAATAATGGTATTTGTTTCCTTCAAGTTCTTGAAGAAATCGATTTATTTTACGTTGTTTAAATTGATGAAAAAATACATTTGTCTTCTCCAAATGTATGAATATATAAATGTAAAATGTAATAATTATTATATAATGTAAATTATATAATATATAAATGTATAAATCCATTCGTTTTCTCAACATTTATGGAAAAATCAATAAAATAACACATTGTAGTCACTAGCTAATTATGAAATTTTCATTGATACTGTAGTACCAAACAAATAAAATGGCTTGTGAAGATGTCTATCATAAGTTATGCATTTTTACGCACACAGATAAGTTTTTTATTTGGAGGATAAATCCCACATAGGTCTGAAACCTGTAGGTGGGTAATGAGATGAATGATAAGTAGGACCTACAGTTTTACGTGGGTTCCGAAGCGATTAGCAGCAGAGTACAGTCTATTTGCTGCCAAGTCAAAGAGCAGTCACTATTACAAGTGCAGTCTGAACGCTCGTAACCTATCTTATTTGACTGAACACCTAGCACGGCTCGTAGGTAATCACTTTCCTGGGTTATTTGGATGGTGTAAATGGAAAAGAAAATGCTTAACCTGGAGGGGACTTTCTCAAGAATTATAACGAAATTAGACTTTTCAGGAATTAATATTAGTTATTAATTGGAGCAGAAAAAAATAATAAATGAGACAGCAAACAAGATTATTGCATGCATTATTGACGGTTAAGATCAAGACTGTTATTGAAATTTTTATATGGTTTGAATTTTAAATATCTTTTACATATATAGGTATCAAGCATATCTCATTGCTAACATGAATAGTTAGTTACTGAAGATTTTGTAATTTGATAGACATGAAATGTAGCATGCATGCATAATTTACTCATGTTCAAGTATTTAGTCATAACCTAATGAAGCACTAGGTTTAGTCACAGATGAAGTATGGTAAAGTCTAGTTTCTTGTCTGTGACGTTGCTCCGTTAGTTATATTGAATTGACAGTTTATTTCAGTCACTTGCTTGAGAAAAATACCTAAGAATTTATATGGATCACTTAGTATGGTTCATTTTAAGTATTGATTACAAGCTTTCAATAAAACAAAGGAGTTGAAACATTACAGAAGGATAATTTCTTTCATCTAATATTCCAAAACGATACAAACAAATCTAGTCTGAATGAAAACAACATGCAATGAGAATCAACTATTAATAAATCAATTCACACAAGCTGAGCACCTCAAGTAGTTTGGGGATAAATTATAGATATCCAAAAATTACAACTACACACCTAAATTTTCTATTAAATCACACGTAAATAACAAAATAATGAATGAATGTGAAAAATCGTAACAAAATTATAAATATTAAAAATCATAACATTAGACATACTAATTTTAAATTCTACTTACCAGCGACAATTTTACTTTTTTCCATAACTTGTTGCGCGAGAATTTGATTCAGCTGTAAAAGATGCTCTCTTTGGCGTTTCTCTTCCTGCACCTTTTTCTTGAGCGTTGACGACTTCTCTTCTTCCATTTCGTTTTCAACTTCTGTGGAAGAACAAATTAAATTTATTCAAAACACTAACCTACATGGAGTATGGAAGATAATTATGGATGTTTAATATTTTTTTTAAATTTTTTTTTGCGGATGATACCCACATGAATGCTATGGTCAAAGGGCACATCAGTCTGGTTGGGTTAGATTGTTGTTGGAGTTTTGCTGTTGTTATCTCAAGATAATTTGACATCTTGTGGGACCAGACTCCCCAGGTCAAATATCAAAAACATATTAGGAAATATCACAAAAATTAATAAATGTATGTGGGTGATGAAGTAAATGGGTGAATGATGAGAAAAACCCATGGCTGAATGAGATTCGAACCCAATTCTGTAGGAAACAAAGTCAGTCTTATCTTGCTTGTGAGAATGTCTGTATAATGTTTGCTCTAGGTCTTGACTTTTTGTAATTTTTCACACTTATTTTCTGTTATGTGTATAAATATACACTCATATTTTGTTTTATGTGCGCTGTACAAAACATTATTTGCTCATTACTATTTGTACAGTCATACTCTTTTTTTAGTTATACTTTTATTTTTGAATTAATGATGTATGCAGTGTTATTAGTTTTTGTTTCAGTTAGCTTGCACCTTGTATTTTATTTTGTACTAAAGTGTTACGTTCTACTTTATATTGAGAAATCGCTCCTCACCCACAGGCTTCGCCCATGTGAGGAGCCTTCTTCAAGGGTATTTTTATTTTGTACTGTTGTTTTTGAAGAAGAATAAATGTTATTTCAATTTCATATTGAATTCTTCGGCCTCCGGATACCAGTTTAAATAAAGATTTAAATTCATGCGTTTTGGTATCCAATAATTGAGTAGTTTGATAGAGATTGATAATGGTGTAACAACCGAAACTAGTTTCTCGGAGTTTTAATAAATGTGGTTGTGACAATTTTGTCTTATTATTCATTATGGATACCTTCCACAATATCACCTTCACCATTACTAAGAAAGTTATCCAATAATTATTGTATTCACAACCGGTTTCAATCCTCCTATGCATAATTCAATGCTCCTAATCATAATCAGGAGTCCGGACTTGTCAGTCAGCGCGAGCGTGTTGTCCGTCCTGTCACTCTTGTATTCGTTTCGATCGTGATATGAGATTGAGATGTGTGTGTTTTTTATTTTCCGACGTTTTATATTACGACTAATCGCTGATGACATAATAACGTCCACAACCACCTGATGATGACCCCATAGGAGGGTTGAAACCGGTAGTGAACAAATAATTATTGTATACCAAAACGCAGGTATTCAAACCTTTATTTATATTTCAATTTCATTTGCTATAGAAAAATACAAAAAATTACTATTATTATCAACTACCTGTATCAGGAGCACCACTACAAAAAAGAAAATTTCACTGCTGATACAGTTTCTGTAGAAATATTGCTAATCCTTACCATTAGGCGAGCCGGCATCTTGAGACACAATGGTGCCGGTAGATGTTGTTTCAGACAGCATCTTCCTGATGGCGTCGGCTTTCTTGTTGCGTTTCGCCTGTTCCTCGACAGAGAGCTCTGGCGACGTTTCGGGCACATAGCGTTCGGGAATGAGGATTTTGTTGGGCGTGCCCAGAAGGTTGTCTATGGTTTCCGAGGAGAACTTTGTGTCGACGCGACTCAGTGTGGAGCGGACAACGTCGGGCGCGTTCAGTCGCGGTCTCAGCGCACGTTCCATGTCCAGGTCGTCACGGGATCCTCCCTGAATAAAGGAATTTTTATTGCCATTAGATTTTGAATAAATGAAAATTATTTTGACAAATTATTATCAACTGTTCAAACAAAAAGATATAAACAGAAAAAATACAAATTATTATCAACTACATGTGTCAAGAGCACCACTCAAGAAGGAAAATTCCAATGTTGAAGACAGTTGCTGTAGAAATACAAAAATATATGTCACACTAGTGGTACAGTGGAAATATGGATATCCGAGCCCCGATAATCCAAAATTCCGGAAAATTTGGATATGGCATATCGGATAATCCGAACAAAGATTTTACAATAGCCTGAAGAATATTTATACTCTAAAAACGTTTTTTTTTACTTGTAGCTTCAAAATGTTCAATTTTAACACGTTTTTTTTAGGATAAAACCCACATAGATTTGAGACTTGTGCGTTGGTAATGAGTTGGATGATGGTGATTGATGGGATACAAGTTTAAGGTGGATTACGAACCCCCGGGAAGTTATTTTACAGTTTTCTTCTAGACAGTGATAGTTTTACCTGCACAATCCGAACTGCGAAA
>OX418227.1:3648890-3700381 GCA_948455865.1 Conomelus anceps
ATGATAGATAATGAAGAGTATGAGTACAATGAGAAATTATGAAAATGGTCTGCATGGGCTAGTGCTGTGCGCAGACCAGAGTTACTGATTTATTATAATTTTATAATTTAACGAAAGAAGAGTTTCCCCCCCCCTTCCAAGTTGATGCATTCAGAGATAATTCAAAAATTTTACGATTCCTATTCGAATTTAGTGGTAGCTACTTAGTGGATTAAAGTAAAGTAGAACATTATTTATGAGGTATAGTAGTTGTATAATAACTCCATACCAATGTATTATGATGGCTTTAATGGACAAGATGGGTGTTGTAGTTTGTGGTAATTATACTTTCTGAATTATCTATTCCTAATTGACCTAGAAATTTCTTAAGTTTTAATTTGAAAGCGGATTTTGAGATGTTGTGGAATTCTATTTGATGTGGAAAGCGGCAAGTTAAGTTACGATATAGGACATGTGATATATAATATGAATTTGTTTGAGTAAAGGATCTTTGCATGGACATTGCCAGAACACCCGTGTTTAGAGCATATCTTGTATGGTGCATGTGAGTGATGGACCTAAGAATATGCATATTTGAAAATAAATGTATAAGAATGTTTTTAATAAAGAGTTGTCGCAATGTCAGTACCGAAATCTCTGTAAAAAGCATGCCAGTTGGAAAACGGGGACTTTTTTTAAAAGCAGCCTTTAAAATGGCCTTCTGAACAATGAAGAGAGGATGAAGTACCGTCCTGTACGCGCCACCCCATGCAACAATGCCAAACTCCAAAAGAGATTGGACATAGGCAAAGTATGCCATCTTGATTTCTCTCTTATCCAGAACTTCACTCATCATTCTAAAGGCATAAATATATTTCCTGAGTTTCTTCTTCAAATAATCAATATGAGCGGTCCACCTCATCCTACAGTCGAAAAAAACCCCCAAATATTTAAAGGAAGTTACCATTTCAATTGAAGAACAGTTGCATGCAGCACTGAGAAGGTTTCCACAGGAGTGTACTTTCAAACTCGATAATGCATAATCGTTTGCCGGTCGTAAGGATATGGGCATAAATTTTGTTTTCATGGTATTCATTGACAGGGTATTCTGATCAAGCCATGTTTTAATATAGAAGAGGTCTTTTTGCGCATTCTCCCTAACATCCCCCCAGTTTGGCCCTTTTAAGAATATCAGCGCATCATCTGCAAACAAAAATAGCTTTCCATTTAAATTTAATTTTGAAATATTGTTTATATAAATCAAAAAAAGAATCGGGCCCAATGTGCTTCCCTGAGTCACCCCAAAATCAACTGTCATACTCTCACCCCTGACATCAGATATAGAAACAAACTGGAGTCGGTTTGACAAATAACTTCTAAACCATGACAATGCTGTACCCTTAACTCCAATACATTTTAACTTATTTAATAATTTGCTTCTATCTACAGAATCAAACGCTTTTTTCAAGTCCAGGAATAATAACATTATACGTTGATTTTCTGTTATTCCTCCATTTATATGTTTACAAATATCAAACAAAGCATCTGATATATTTTTGTCTTTTCTAAAACCATACTGACATTCACAAAGAATGTTATTCCTATTTAGATAGATCATCAACTGCTCTTTTACTATTCTTTCTAATATTTTTGAGAAAACACTCAGCAATGAGATGGGTCGGTAATTATTCTTGTCAGTAGGGTTACCAGACTTAAAGAGGGGGAATACTTTGGCCAACTTCAGGAACTCAGGGAACACACCGGACATTAGACTAAGATTAATTAAATGAGTTAAAGGCTTGATAAGAGTTTGAATATTATTTATCAGCAGAGAAGCATTAATATTATCATGCCCTGAGGCTGACCCCCCTCTGAGATTACCTATGGCCCGCATAATGTCATTTTCAGATACAGCTCGAAAAACAAAATTACTCTCAATTTTGTGATGGTCATCATCAATCAACAGAGGCTCTACGGAAACTATATCATCAGCCAAGTTTTGGCCCACCGCAGCAAAAAAAGCATTAAATTCATCAGCCACATTCCTGCACATTTCTGTAGTAACAGATTGGATTCCAGGCAAAAACTTATTCATCAAAAATGAATCCTTGTTTGTATTTTTACCAGCTAATTCTCCAATTACTCCCCAGAAGCGCTTGGGATCATCCCTATATTCCATCAATTTACTCCTATAATACTCGTGCTTAGCTCTTCTTAAATTGATAGTCAAGTTTTTCCTGAGCGTGAGATATTGATTTTTTAATATATTATTAAAGGGTTGTCTCTTCAATTTTCTACTTAATTTGTCTCTTTGTCTAATCGCATCGATCAGACCTGAATTTATCCATGGTTTTAGTTTTTTCTGTCTTGATCTCATAGCTTTGGTATTTAAACTCAAATCGAGAGAATTTTTTAACGCTAAATACTTATAAAATAATAATAATAATAATAAATAATAACAATAATAATACTCACAGCAGCATAAGAGGTGTCTATCCTGAAGAGAGGCCGGCCGGAGACAGTATGATGACGGCGTTTCTCCCGGGGCACAAGTCGCTTGTTGGTGACCTTATTGGCGCTCATCTCCTCGATTATCTGCCTGGCGGCTTCACTCTGGTAAACAGGCGACAGCTGAGGCGAGCTGGGACCAAACAGCTGTTCAGTCGCCGACAGCTGAGTACTACTACTGCTACTACCACTCATCGCTGATGACTGATCCAGCTGAAGAGAAATCAATGTAAAAATAAATATCATCATTCACCTCATTAGGCACGCATAAATCTCATGTGGGCATAATTGGGGATAAAACAGATGTGTGTTTTTGTGCACTTTTAATAAGTTGTCACTCCATCTCCATAATGCACCCCTCACGGTTTTCAAAACAAAGATACACAACTGGCTGATAAAGAACCCATTCTACAAGTTAAGTGAGATTTATGAAATTGACATAAATATTGTGTAACATTTTGCGTTTTTTTTTTGTAACATTTTGACGAGATAATTGATCATAGTCTACTGTAATAATTAAGTTTAGTGTTCACTATTGCAATCGAAAATTGTATTATTGGGATTGACAGTGCTTAGATGGCACTCAACTTTGTAACCTGGGAAGTGATAGCCGCGAGCCGTAGCAGGTATCTGTTCAATCAGATAGATAAGCTGCGTTCTCGTAGGTCCTGTTTGTAACGGTGACCGATTAGATTGGCCAGCAAAAAAGACACTGTTCTCTGCTGAAAATCACTTCCCGGTGGTTCGGAACCCACCTAAAACTGTAGGTCCAACTCATCAATCACCATCATCCAACTCATTACCCACGCACAGGTCTCAGACCAATGTGGGCTTCATCCTCAAAAAAAAAAAAGAAAAAAAAAAAAAAAAAACTTTGTAACCTACTGTTTTAGTATATTTAAGAATATGCTTTGTCTTGTGCTTATCGGCCCGCTGACAATAATATCTTATTTATTTATTAATAAATAAATTCGTATGGCTTTTAGTGGTGGGGAGACCCTTACGGGTAGTTCCACCTCGCCGCTTTTTTAACGACTGCTTTTTTTTATATGCAACCGGGACCGACGGCTTAACGTGTCCTCCGAAACACGGGAGTGGCTCGAGAAAAATATCTTGTACTCAACTGGGATCGAACCCAGGACCTTTGGCTTATCAGACCAGCCAAAAAAATTTAAATAAAAAAATTTATTTATTTACTGCCTACAATAAGTACACAGAACCTAACTCACTGTAGAAAAATTATAATAGTAATGGACTAGCGGTTCACCCGTGCGTTGCAACGGTATTTTAGTTATAATAGTGCTACCTGGCAAATTCTCAAGAGCCTAGCACAAACCGCACCTTCCTAAAATGTTAATTTTTGTTTGGAAACAATTATTTAATTGAAATAAAAAAAAATTTTCACCAAAGAAATAATGGATGAAACATAAGCTGAGCTTTGATTCACCAGTCATATGTTTCCATTAACTTGTTATGTGAATTTAACGACTTGCAGTCAAATTGTTTCTTAATCATATGTTTCCTACATGACTGCAATGCTCCGACTACACACGTCTGCAGACAGCGTAAATAACACCGCCGCTAAGGGCCCACCATATGATTAAAAACAGACAGACAGACAGAAATTGAGATAAGTTTGGCTTCTTTAATGTATGAAACGTAAAAATAACCAAAAAGTATATAATCCTGATAAATGTACAGACAAAACTCTAATTTTATTTATATAGATGAAGTAGCATATTCAGATGGATTCCGAACCACCAGGTACAGTAGAACCACTATTAACCGTTATTTGGGACCGAGACCGTGACGGATAACTGAATAGACGGATAGTAGAAATGCCATCAATAAACGTGCTCAGTGCTCTAAAAGGAAAATAGTTTGAAAGACAGTGTACAAAAGGATAATAATTAAATTTGTGTATAAATATTTATTTCACCAAAAATATACAATAATCAGGATACAGAATTGTTGTACAATATGCAAAGAACTCGTAAAATTCTCACTTTTGCAATGACGGTTAACTATATTGATTGATAACAAAATTGTAATTTTTCTTAGTATGATAATTATCTACTTTGTTTTATGTCTTTTAATTTACTATTTTTCTATTCTGTAAATGTGTTAATTATTTTGTGAATGTGAAATGTAATGTAAATTAGATAGTTTATTCTCAAATAAATAAATATAAAAATAAATCTACGACAAAAGAACCTTTCAATGTCTTACAACTATTAGTAGTCGAAAGAAACAAAATCAATATAAGCTATATAGTAACTAAAAAAATACAAAATTATATTATTTACTGAATGAATTTTTGAAAACACACATTCCAGCACTCAAGGCACACTTCAAATTGAATTCATAGTTATTATGGAAGAAATTCGCTTTTTTATATTGTTAGTTTTATTTTGTAGTAGGCTACTACTGTACGCTAAGTATATTCGTTGTACTGTTGAACTTGTTCGTTGAACTTGTAAAAACAGCTTCATTGCACTAAATATTATGATGCTTCCATCTATGTAAATATACTGTAATCTAAAATACGTAAAAAATTTAAATAAAATAGCTTTCAACAACACCTTCATCAACATAGCCATCAAACTAGATACAGAGAAAACCTAGTAAAGCCAAATATTAGACTAAGCAAATCATTAAAAAGCCATATGTATCAACAAGGTTTATTGTTCAACAAATTGCCACCCATATTCAGGAGCCTGCCAACAAAAAAGTTCATTCCCACAATATCCTATTGGCTAAAACAACGGGCTTTTCACTCAATTGAAGAGTTCCATAATCATGATATATGACATCGATAGCTGGAATAATTACAGAATTTAATTTTAATTGACAGTCATAACTGATGGAGTTGTTCTTAACATTATTAGTAATTATGTAACATTACATGGACTCTATGTGTATTTTTGGTGTCTCACTATTTTAACTCTTTATAATTTATGATTTTCAAATGGAATGTCATATGAACTTGTAGCATGCTTGACCAGGTCGCGTGATGCGTCCTCACAACTGATAAAGACAAAGCCTATTGTATCTATGTACTTAATGGCCAATAAAAATGCTGTATTGCATTGTAATGTAAGTGGATTATGTCAATAAAATTTGGTTTGAATTACCTTTGATTTGGCCAGTTGCAATTGCTGTCTGTTGACCAGATTGCGGATGGCATTCACAGAATCAGTGCGCGGCCCCGGGGCAGGAGGGGGCACCGATGAGGAGGTGGAGATGGAAGGGGGCTCATTCTCGTGCTCCTCCATCACTCGGCTAAGCACTGATGTTGCTGATGACGTCATCGATGATGACGATGATGATTGAGGCAACTGTTGCTGTTGCTGCTGCTGTAATCAAAGTTGTAATTAAATTGAATGTGAGAAGAATAATTTCATATTATCGAATTAATAGTAAATATAATCAGATTGGCTGACAGATTAGTTTTGAACATTGAAATACTAAATAAATATTAAATATTTAAATATTTTGAGGTTGAAATACTATTCAATGGTGGTAGAAATAAATGGAAATGAAATTTTAAAAATCTTTTTCAAGCGGAGTTGAGACTGTAGATTTTTCTACCACATACCAACCTATAGGTGGATCTCCATGAGAATGGCATCAGCTAACATGTATTCTTATGGGGGCCAATGCCATTCTCATGGCGATGGAAATCCAGTAAAAGCTGTTGAAAACCCACTAAGGAGATGAAAAAGGGAGTAAGTGAAGCTAATGACGATAAAGCTCAATTCTTGCATGATACATTTATAGTCACATATCTTAGTCACTATAACTTATTTATTACCCAAAAACATATTATTCATCAATCACCATCATCCAACTCATTACCCACGCACAGGTCTCAGACCTATGTGGGCTTCATCCTCAAAAAAAAAAAAGAAAAAAAAACCTAGGCTATATCCAACTAATTTATTATTTCAAGAATTCAATGTAATGACTGTAAGACAAATTTACTTGAAAAGTTTAGCAAAATATATTATCAAGTGTAAAAACAATTTTTCAATAATTAATGGAACTCAATACAATTTTAGACCACATATAACCTATAAATACGAAGTTTATCAAATGAAATTAAGTGTAGTTAGAAGGCAGTTAATTTATATATGTAGCAAGTTTATAAATATATTGCCTTTCAATCTGGAAAATAAAATTAGTAATAAAACAATTAATGACTGGATAACGGACAACTATTTCCTTTCAATAGAAAATATAATTTAAGGATAAAAGTTATTTCTGAAAACACAGCTTTTACATAAGTTTAACCTCAGGAATGATACAATATTGAAGATTTTTTTTTTTCAACCGCAACGGTCACCGGCGGCCAAAGTTTTCTTTTTGCTGGTGATGCCATAAATGCATAAAGAGATATTTATGTTTCTGTATTATTTATACTTTTAGTTTATATTTATGATTTATGATTGTTATGTATTCAATTTCTTTCATTATTTCACGATTTATTATTGTTTGTATTTTTCATGGCGAATAAATAAATAAATAATGGAACCCACTTTGAGACGTCGGTGGCGCAATCAGCTAGAGCTTTATAGCACTCTGTCGGCATGCTTCTCCATTGGCCACGAGTTCGAGTCTCGTTCAGCCTTGGATGTTTTACCTTGTCGTAAATCACCTCATCACCCAACCTTGGATATTTTCATCAGATTACCAACGCACAAGTCTCAAGACTCATATGGCCATCATCTGACTAAAAAACAATATTTATAGTGGATCTATATTGTGAAATTGTATTTCCTTTTTGCAGTTTATAATATATTTTGATATTAACTTTTCATGGTAAGTTAAACGACTTGCAGTCAATATTAATTGAGAATAAATAATATTTTTATTCACTTTAGACCAAACGTTTTCGAGTCATGGAGACTCATCTTCGAAGGCCTCCTTGATCGTCATGTCGGTTTTTTGTTTTGTGGTTTTTGTATAATGTGATCAAAAAGTTTGTGTAATTTAAAATGTAATTGTTCATTGAGGATGCTTTGTTTATTGTGTGTAATGTTTTTTTTCGGAGGATGAAGCCTACATAGGTCTGAGACCTGTGCGTGGGTCATGAATTGGATGATTCATGAGTTGGACCTACAGTTTCATATGGGTTCTGAACCACCGGGAAGTGATTTTACAGCAGAGAACAGAATCTTTTTTGCTGGCCAATCCAGTCGGTCAGCCTTACAAAGAGCGCCCAGGAGTTCCGAAGCTTATCTCTGATTGAACAGATACCTGCCACTGCACTCTTCTATTACTTCACTGTGTTTGTATATTTCAAATTGTTCCAACATATTGAGTTCGTGTCCTTTAGATTTTTTATGCAGAATTCTACATTCATAAACTTTTTGATCACATTCTACAAAAACCACAATTCTACTAACCAAAATACCGACATGACGATCAAGGACGCCTTTGAAGAAGATGAGTCTCCATGACTCGAAAACGTTTGGCCTAAGTGAGTAAAAATATAATTTATTCAAAATTAAAATTGACTGCAAGTCGGTTGAATTTACCATAAAAAAAGTAAATTCGTATGACTTTTCGTGGTGGAGAGACCCTTACGGGTAGTTCCACCTCGCCGCTTTTTTAACGACTGCTTTTTTTTATATATGCAACCGGGACCGACGGCTTAACGTGTCCTCCGAAACACGGGAGTGGCTCGAGAAAAATATCTTGTACTCAACTGGGATCGAACCCAGGACCTTTGGCTTATCAGACCAGCGATAAGCCAACTCGGTTACGCCGACTCCGAATTTACCATAAAAAGTTAATATTAACAACGCAGATCGTTATGGAACAAGAAATCCAGGAATATTTTGAAATTTATCTGTGAGTGTATATATACGAAATAAAAATAAATAAATCCAATATTGGAATTGAGCTGATTGAAGCTCACCTCAGACGTGTAGGTTGTGCCGTACTCATCAAGGTAAGGCAGCCGCTTGCTGGAGATGTTGTTGGTGAGAGGGATGCCAATGTTACCGCTGCGGTCTCTGTCCCTCTGCCTTCGCTCCGACTCCCGCTTCACAATTCTCACCGTTTTTATTTCCTGCGGCTTGTCCTTGGGAATTATTCCGTAGAACCTCTTTATTCTGTCGTCTGCTTCGCTGATGTCCATCGGGCGACAGTACTGCATCTGGTGCGAAGACATAGTCGAGTTGGCGGGCAGTGGTGCCATGTCATCCCTGCTTGCTAATTCTGTTTAAAAAATAAACATCAGAATTCACTTTAAATTGTTAGATAGATAGATCTAATAGCGTCCATTGCCCTCCTATACAGGGGGATCTGGAACTTGTCAAAAAAATTTAAAATGCACAGTAAAATAGAATGCTCAAGAGCAAGACAAAGCAAACCAGACATCAGATTCTTTTCAAGCTAAAATTGTTTACCCAAAACCAGGGCATTGTTAAATTAAAAACGTTTGAATAGTAATCTCTGTACTCTTCTATGGAATAAAATACCATACTTATAAAATCCCTTTTCAACTTGGCTTAAACTCCCTTTCACCTAATTTTTTGATGGAATCCGGTAAAACATTATATAAACGGACTCCTGAAATCCTGATACCTCGCTTATAGAATGTAGATCGAATTGATGTTAATTTGATAACGCCAATAATTCAGTATAACGTCAAGACAAATATTGCCAGCTAATTCATGGCTAGAGCCCGAATGTTAGGCAAAATGCCTTGATTTTAGGCATAATGCCTATTTTGATATTTTTTGGATGTTTTTGCCTATTCTACTACAAGACTTCTTATTTTTGCCTAAAACGATGGTTTAAAAGGAAAGGCAAAACTTGAAAAGATGGGAGAGACTTTATTGCTTCAGTAAATCCAGTGAATGAAATGGTAAATTTTTTTGAGGATGAAGCCCACATAGGTCTGAGACCTGTGCGTGGGTAATGAATTGGATGATGGTAATTGATGATGATGTTGAAGATCCATCTTGTTTCCACTAATATGTAATATAAACTTGAAAAAAACACTTTTAAATGGAAATTAACTCACGTTATGGCGTGACGGCCGTTTCGCTCTGTTGTCTAGAGCATCGTCAGACGACCCACAGTACACACATGTGTACTGTGGGTCGTCTGACGATGCTCTAGACAACAGAGCGAAACGGCCGTCACGCCATAACGTGAGTTAATTTCCATTTAAAAGTGTTTTTTCAAGTAATTGATGAGTTGGACCTACAGTTTTAGGTGGGTTCCGAACCACCGGGAAGTGATTTAACAGCAGAGAACAGAGTCTCTTTGCTGGCCAATTCAATCGGAATTTTTTTAATTACATTGCAGCTGTTCCTGGTGAGGTGGGATGTGCAATAAATTTATCTTTAAACTCAGGTTTGGACAAAATCGGTAAAAAAATTAAAGGTGACACAACTATTGAACTTGAAATAAGCCCAAATTCAGTAGCATGCAACAAATACGCACCAGTCACATCAGTCGATGTGGAAAGATAGTTTTCAATTATGAAAATTTCCTCTCGGACAGAAGACAAAGTTTAACTCAAGAGAACTTGAAGAAATATATTGTAATTATGTGCAACCAGTAAAAGGTAAGTTATCCAATTATCATATTTGTTTTCAAATTCAAATACTTTCAATTAAATAAAAAACATAGAATACAATAAAAATTTCAAGTGCATTCCTCATTAGGTTATAGCCTATGTGGAGGAATGGTTCGTCTCTCCAACATCAGAAGAAATTAATCATATACAGTAAATAAGAAAAGACAATAACAATATATTATAAAATAGAACTGAAGTACTGCTGCTATCAACTATTGACAGTTATTCAAATTATACAAAAATATAATTCTAAAGAAAAAATATTTGAAGCATTAGTGAAATTATTGTACACTCAGAATACATTGAAAAAATAGACATTACATCAATTTGGATTATGATAAATTGGAAGGATATACATTACATTAAGTTGTTAATGCTTATAGAATGCCTATTTTTAATTTTTGTCTGCCTATTTTCGTGTATTTTACTGCCTATTTTCTTGTATTTTGCCTGCCTATTTTAGTGTTTTTAACGGCCTAACATCCGGGCTCTATTCATGGCAAAGCGTCCTCTGAAGGAAAATAATTTATTTTATTCAATATATTCTGTATATATTCACCTGAATTAGTTGAGCTAATGTTGGTAGGGCTGGGCGCCGAGCTGTCATCGGTGTTGACATACAGAGGAGGCACGGGCGATGCGAGTGAGGTGGGCGTGTGTAGGCCGGTGGGAGTGGGCGTGGGCGAATCAAGGCCAAGTCCAAGGTCACGCGTAACCTGCGAATCAAGGTCAGTCTCCAGCCAGCTGCTTGCCGAACGCTTTTTGCCCAGTATCGGACCTGCTCCTAACAAATATATTATCTCAGTTACAAACATCACTACTTTGCACAAGCGGACATCAAGGGCCAGGAGCATTGTCGTTTAAGAAATGGGTAAAATAAAATATGGTACAAAAATAATAATAATAAATATAGTTAACGCCACCAGATTAGGAAGTTCTGAGAAATTGCAGTGTTGACAGATATGGGATCATGCCAGCAGCTGATTGTAGTAGAATAACCAAACTCAATGCCCAAATTGACAACACAGCTCATACGGTGTTGCCCAGTTTACTAGCCTAACTAAATAAATGATAAGCTTCCATTAAAGCACTTAGAAATGGAAAAAACATTGAAATATTACTTATAGAGATCAAAAGATAACATTTTTGCTAAAAAAAGATTGATTTCAGATTGAGTTTTTACATTGAAAATTCGCATTTGGTTCAATAGAACGT
This sequence comes from Conomelus anceps, assembly GCA_948455865.1. NCBI lineage: Eukaryota > Metazoa > Arthropoda > Insecta > Hemiptera > Delphacidae > Conomelus > Conomelus anceps. The sequence continues at coordinate 3,660,190 of OX418227.1, forward strand.
TGGACTACTAAAGGCCAGTTGCACGAAAGAAAATTATATTTGACCACCGTAAGATAACGTCATTCTACGGAGCCAGTGCAACGGCTTCCCTATTGAGCTCCGTAAGATGACGTCATCTTACGGTGGTTGAATTTAATTTTTTTTGTGCAACTGGCCCTGAGACTCGAATTACCATGACTCTTCTGTAAGAACTACTGTAATTCATGTTTTCAAAATTCAGTCTATTTAACTCTACTATACAATATCTATTGATTAATTATCAATATAAAGTGATTAGCTACGACCCGTGCTAGTCATTATCTGTTCAGTCAGATAAGACACGAGCTGCACTTGTAATGGTGATCGCTTTGACTCGGCCAGCAAAACAGACATTGTTTTATGCTGTAAATCACTTCCCCCTTGGTTCGGAACCCACCTAAAACTGTGGGTTCAACTGATCAATCATCATCACCCAACTTACTGCCCACGCACAGGTATCAGCTGACAAATGTGGGCTTCATCCTTAAGAGAAAAATCAAGTATTATTCACTTATACCATACCTGGCAAGTAATAAGGCCAATAATACTGATAGTAGTCATTCGAATAGTAAGCTGCATGTAAAAGAAAATACCAACATGAAATAAAATACAATTAGAAGATCTTTTTCTAGTGGAAATACTGAAATTCCAAAAAACAATGGAAGAAACGGCTGTATGTCAGAGAGAATGATATTTCAGCACAATATCATCGAATCAAACACAAATTATGTTCAGTATGAGTAACTTCAATAACTCCTCGCAGTTATTATTAATTATCAATTATCAATTATCAATGATCATCAATGATCAATGATCAATGATCAATTATTAATTTATTAATTATTAATTATTAATTATTAATTATTAATTATTAATTATTAATTATTAATTATTAATTATTAATTATTAATTATTAATTATTAATTATTAATTATTAATTATTAATTATTAATTATTAATTATTAATTATTAATTATTAATTATTAATTATTAATTATTAATTATTAATTATTAATTATTAATTATTAATTATTAATTATTAATTATTAATTATTAATTATTAATTATTAATTATTAATTATTAATTATTAATTATTAATTATTAATTATTAATTATTAATTATTAATATTATTATATTAACATTAGTTATTATTATTATTTATTTTCAGTAAAGATTGATACTAGTAATAAAGCATTTCTAATACTATTCAATAATTAAGAAGTTACAATAAACATGGAAGTTATCAACTAGACTTGACTACATAATATTTTTGGCAACTATCTTCACTTGTTATTCATCAGCTATTAATTCAAAATTTGTTCCGTATTAGAGTTTACGTGATGTACTTGTTCATTTTCTACCATCTTCATGAGTGGCTCTTCTATTTTCTTTCATTCATTTCCTTCTCCCTTTTAAAAACTGATAATCGTTGCCAGCGCACAAAATATACGTTTTATTGTCAACGCTCACATGAAATTCTGGAGAGAAATAACTGTTTCATTTGTCTTCCTTTGTAGTAGCGAAGGTGAAAGTTTGTGGAAGATATCTATAATAAATAATAAGGCTTGAAGCTGTCACAACCTCATTTATTTAAAACAGTGAGAAACTAGTTTTGTTTCTTACACCTTTATCAATCCTAAAAAATCAAATTTAATTTTTTTTGGATGAGATTGATTATGGTGTAAGAACCGAAATTAGTATCTCACTGTTTTCAATCACTTATCACTTATTGTAGTATTCTATAAATGTGTGTTTATTCAATGTTTTTCTTTTACTGTTATTTTTCTATAATTTCGATTTGTATTGGTTTTTTAAAAATCTGTTTCAAAAAAAATATTGAATGTTTAGTGACATGTAAAATAAATACCAGTGTTAAAATCAACTCGAGTCTACGCACAGGCCACTGTTGCCTATGTAGACTCTTTCCTATATTCAAATAAGAAGGAAATCAAACTATGTATATTTATATGCATTTATGTATTTTTTGTCTAAATTGTATTGTTGTACAAATTTGAGAAATTGTGAGGAATAAATCTTTAATCAATCAATAAATGTGGAAACTCCAAGTCTTATTATTCATTGTTTTGATTTTGCAGTGTATAGAGTTATATTCGTTTATTCCATGTTTCATATAGCAAAAGACTTAAGCATTGTTAATAATTGAACATTACTCTACTAATAATTATGCAAATGACAAAACTCCGAAGCAATCTAAATCTGAACTTTGTAACAAGCGCCAAAGATGAGTAGAACATAACTTAAGACGCGTCCACAATTCAAAAAACAGGTTAATGTTTAATTTTTTTTTTTTTAATTGCGGATGATGCCCACATGAGTCTGGAGACTTGTGCGTGGGTAATGAGGTGAATTATGAGAGACATCCATGGCTGATTCAAATTCGAACCTAAGGAAACGAAGCCAGTCAGAGCCTTATCTTATCACAGACAAGGGCTCCTACCAACAGCGCTACCAGAGCCGCAGAACTTTTCAATGTTAGAAACAATGGAAAAAATTAAAAATAATTATAGTTTATTTATTATTTTGAAAGTAGTGGGTTGCCCGATTCAACTGCGTCGGGGTATGCGAATACCTAATAGACTCTTTTTTTCTTATCCTTCAACCCTTTATTTTTCTTTATCTTCCTTTCTCCAAAGTCTTCTTCCTTTATCTCCTTCTCCTTTTTCTTCTTTATCATCATTTTGTCCTCAATCTTTTTCTTTTTCTCCTCCTTCAATCCCTAACACTCTTCAGTGATAGAGTTGCGTCGACAGAGGACGGCATCAATACGTTTAAAAAATAGATAGACGAGGAAATTAATTTTTTAAACTGAACAATTGTTCTGACCTGCAACACCGGTAGGTCCAGGCCTGATCTGCTGACTCAGAGTCCGACTCTTGTCTGTGAGCTGTCGGACTTGTACACTGAGCTCGTGCCTCTGCCGCTGGAGATCACCGACTAGAGTCTGGACTCGCCTCAGCTCGGCTTCCAGCGCTGCTGTAGTTGGTCCCGTCGCTGGGTCGGGGATTCGTCGGGACGTCTGTACCTGCACAACACAAAAAATATCAATAATTTGTTGATCAATAATGACCAATAAAGCATGCGCATAAATTAATAAATAAATGTTTTATTTCTCTTCTAAAAATAATGTATAATTCAAACTAAACTAAGATAAGATGATTTATTCGTCAAACAGGCTTGTGAATACTTAGGTAGTAATCCAAACAGTAACATGTCAATGTGAATAAAACAATAATTACAAGAATACAATTAAAAATTTGAAAAGAAACAAACATGTTTTTTGCATAAATCAAAACAATTAGATGACTAGACTTGTACGAGTTCATCAATCTTACATGGGCAACTATTAATTAGATAGTTACTAAGCGACTAAGCCTCACTGTCATACATACAGTTTATCTTCATATCACAACAGGTCGGTGATATCGATTTCATTGTTGTAAAATTCGTATTTTCACACATTAAAACGGTTTTCTTTTGAAATTTGCCGCCGCCACAGTCGGTTTTTGCTGAATCAGGTTGAATTTTCCAATTAAAAGGTATGAAAACCGAGTGCTTAGATCACAGAAGGCTGGTGCAATCGATTTTTAGTTCTAAAGAGTAAAGTTTCACAAATCTAAATGTTTGTTTTTTTAAGTTTACCGCCGCCATTGTCAGTTTTTGCTCTATCAGCTGAAATTTCCTAATTGAAAGGGGTGAAAATCGAGTTTTCAGATCACAGCACACCTGTGCAATTGTTTTGTTTATTCTAAAGCCGCGTCTCCACCAACCGAACATGCTCGGCGAACAGTGTTCGCTGGAACCAGCTGATGTCACCGAACATTTTTTGCAGTTGGTTTGGTGTGGACGCCTTCTCGAACATTATGATCGGTGTGGTGAGAGTAGTGGCGGGAACCTATTGTTGGTCGTCAATGTTCGCTCACAGACCGAACATTTCAATTGAACTCACGAACATGTTCGGTGACCCATATGTTTAAAGTTTGACCATTTTTTGTATTCGCCAACAATGTTCGGCAGACATGTTCGGTTGGTGGAGACGCGGCTTTAGATGAACAATTTCACTCATTTTCAAATTTTTCTTTTGGAGTTTGCTGCAAACAGATGAAATTTCCCGATTAAAAGGTGTGCAAATTGAGTTTTTGTCTATTTTTAGATAACAAAGGGCAGGCGCAATCGATTCATTTTTATGAAGGTTTAAATGTGACTACTATGTAGTTCTAGACCAGTATACTATTTAGATTCAATGTACTTTACAAAAGAATTTCACCCTCAATGAATTTCCAGCAAGTTCTCCATTTTCACTTTCATTGAGCAATGCTCTTGAATGTAGCAATGCTCTATCACAAACACCAATCATTATTCAAATTTATATACCGGTACATTGTAAGTGTCATTCTTCGACACTAACACATTGATCACAATCAACATCACACCAAAGTGTACTAAAAATATCAAAAAAGTGTTTGATTAAAAAAGCTATGCTACTCATACTACCTTTTGGCGAAGTACAACCAGCTCTTGTTCCAGCCGGGCATTTTCAGCTACAGTCTCTTCCAGTTTTTTCGAGTTGTGCGCTAGAATGGACCTGACCCTGGTCAGCTCTCTCTCCAACAGCCGCTGCTGTTTCCGGTATCGCTCGGCTTCCACCGGGTTATTGTCAATCACTTGAAGCTTATGTCTCAAACCTCCCAGAGCCTGCTCTAGCATTTCCTGTCGGGAAACGAATGAGAACCTTATAAATAATATAGTCTAATACCTTTTGAAATAAAAACGGGTGTAAGACAAGGATATGGATTGTCCTCTCTCCTCTTCAACATCGCTTTAGACAAAGTAATGGAAGAATGGGAGAAAAAACTAAAAGAGACAGGAGGTTGGGACCCAGTGATCCTGGAAACACAGAAATCAGGGATTGAAATTCCATACTTAGCCTTTGCAGATGATTTAGTCATCTTTGCAGGGTCAGAAGAAAAAGCAAAAACACAAATCGAAACCTTGAAAGAAGTTGCAGAAAAATTTGGTTTATTAATTTCCTTTGAAAAAAACGGTGTTCACCACAAGTCCCAATCTCTAGCTGAAAAGACTAGAAACTAAATATGGGAGAATTAAAAATGTCACCTCCTTTAGATATCTGGGAGAAATTATCTCTAAAAAAGAGTCCCTGAGAGATAGAGTGAATAAAGCACAAGAAGGATTTGGCTTGGTACAGAGTATCTACAACAAAAAATGTCTATCAACTAAATCCAAAATAAGACATTACAACACAGTAATAAAAACCTGCATTTTTGTATGCAAGCGAAACTTTGGCATTACACACCAAACTGGGTATTGAGTAAAGTAAATTCGTATGGCTTTTCGTGGTGGGGAGACCCTTACGGGTAGTTCCACCTCGCCGCTTTTTTAACGACTGCTTTTTTTTATATGCAACCGGGACCGACGGCTTAACGTGTCCTCCGAAACACGGTGGGTATTGAGGATTAAAGCAAAACAGAAAGACAAATCATCAGGAAGATAAGAATAGAGTTTAAACAGTTGCTGAACATTTTAACCAAAACTAAAGGTGACCTGCTGAAACTTCTTGTTTGAGTGTTATGTTAATAATGCTGTTATTTCATTATTTATGAACTTCTGTTGTTTCTTTTTGCTTCACTGCCATGCATTCCCCAACTCAATTGTATTATATTTATACGATTATATATATATTTTTTTTGAGGATGAAGCCCTCATTAGTCTGAGACCTGTGCGTGGGTAATGAGTTTGATGATGGTGATTGATGAGTTGGACCTTGTTTTAGGTGGGTTCCGAACCACCGGGAAGTGATTTTACATCAGAGCAATGATTTTTTTGCTGGTCAATCTAATTGGTCACCCTTAGAAAGATGGCCCAGGAGAACGCAGCTTATCTCTATCTGATTGAACAGATGTACCTGCTACGGCTCACGGTTATCACTTCCTTATATACCTTTGTAATTGATACAGTGACTAAAAGCAACTTATAAACTACAAACTAAGAAACATAGGAAAAATGAGAAAATGCAAACGAAACATACCTTATCCTGTTGTAGACTATGTAGAGTTCCACTCTCTTCTTGAAGAAGTTTATCCAACCTGTACAGTTGAGCTACTTTTGCCTGAAACATGCCAAAATGATTATAGTCTGTTCTATTTTGAACGTATGTATTTAGTAATTGATAATTCAATCTTGAGTGTAAATTTTCCAGTGTGAACATAACCAAAAAAATGTAGGTGTAAAGTTAGTTTGCCATGTGAATGAATCAGCTGACAAATAGGAACTTATAGCCATACAAGATGGGGGAAATCTGCTGGAGTGCGGCAAAGTTTTCCCGTTGACTCATATATCTTTGCAGGAAAAATGTGTTTTATTGTACGTTCTATTTACATATATATATATATTTTTTTTAATTTTATTTTTTTAACTTTTCATGTGAAATTTAACGACTTGCAGTCAAATATTTGTTAAGAATAAGTATAACTCACTTAATCTGTAGGCCGAGTGCTTTCACAGATTAAGTGAGTTAGGCCTACAGATTAAGTGAGTTATACTTATTCTTAACAAATATTTGACTGCAAGTCGTTAAATTTCACATGAAAAGTTAATATTAACAACGCAGTTCGTCATGGAACAAGAAATCCAGGATTTTTTTTTCAAAATTGTTTTTACTTTCTCTATTGTTAGTTGAACCATTTAGCGAGGGTGTATGTGTGAGTTTGGGTATGTGTGTGTGTGCGTATGTGTGTATATTTAAAATGTGTATATTATATATTACCATGTTCTATGATGGATTGAATACTAGAATTGATAATGTAGTTGTTAGGGTTAAGTGTAAGAGAGGACCTGCGAGTCCTAACTTCGCCTCAATAAAGACAAGTTATCTATCTATTTATCTATATTATTATATGTATAGATATAGTTAACGCATTACATTACTCAATGCCTATGACTCAATACCTGTTTCGAATATTATTCAGCTGATTGCACTAGGCTATCATTATTTTGGTTTATGGGAATTCGCCCATCAAATTCTGAATTTAAATAAAACAGCTGATGATTCAATTGTCTTGCATTCTTTTGAATGTCTCACATATTATCCAGCTGATTGCAGCATGCATTTCTAACAAAAATATTGTACATTACAAAGCTGTAAACTTTAAGCAGTTCTTGCATATTTTTGTTTCTGCACTTGGCTAACCTAACCTAACCTAACCTTGCCTATCGTCTCGTGCATGAACTATCATATGCTCAACCGGCAAAACGCTTCTTTCCAGCTTAGTAAAGTAATATACTATTAAAATGAATAATTAATTCAAAATAAATATAGTTTTACCTGTAACTGATTGTGGTCAGGACTGAGTCTGTCCCAGTCTTTGCGTTCCTCAGCCAAAAGACGTTGCTCTTGCACCTTGTGATTGAACTCGAGTCGCTCTCTGAACAGTGGACTGTTGAGGTTAACAGTCGACGGACTGTTCAAGCCATTTGAAGTACTTCCAGCTCGGTAAAGTGAACCCAATTTCACCATATTGTCAACCAAGTTCACTAGCGGCTTACCTTTTTCATACTGAAATAAAATAATCAAGAATTTATTAGTTGGTTTTGAAGGAACTGACAATTTATGAAAGTAACAAAATAGAGCATAATTTATTAATTTCGAATTCCTTACAAATATTAATTATTATACTAAAGACCTTTAAAATGACAGATATTGACAACAGAATTGAATAGAATATGGAAATCAATTAACGCTACTACATAAAAATATTTAGTCACTGCCGGGAATCGAACCACGGACCTACTAATTGCCGGTCAGGCGTCTTAACTACTATAGACTATAAGAATAAGATTTATTTCTCAATTAAACAAAAATACATGAATTTAAATAAATAAAAAATTAACTAAGATTCTAGACTATTCAGGTACCCATATTTCGACCCAGCAATGCATAGTTTGAGCGACAGACCGACCAAGGAACACAGAATAGTCAAATCACTGCTACTACAATTTAAGAAAATAATACATGAATAGACATAAGTAAAAAATAAGAATAAATAATAAATAAAAGTAACACATAAAAAGAACACAAGAACTAGATTCAGTTTCCTATTTTAAATAAGATATTCTCTTTACTCATTCTACAATTTTAAAAATAAATGATTAGACGATATAGAAATAGATTATTAGATGGAATAGATTAATTATAGATGATAATAGTTCAGTTGGTAAGATATTGAATAGTTTACAGCAAATATGATGTGTTTTGTGCCTGCAATTAATTTTATTCCAGATGGATATGAAGATGTTATAAGTTAATGGTTGAGTTCGGCCTATATAGTAAGTAAATTCTACTTATTCTTAATAAAAATTTGACTGCAAGTCGTTGAGTTCACTTAAAAAGTTAAGATAATTTCTGTTTTGAATACAAGTTCATAATTATTGATTTATTCGTTTTGTAATTCAGTAGGTAAGAATAAGAAGATTTTTTTGAATAAGAATAAAATTAACAAGAAAAATTAAAATTGTTGTACATTATAGAAAATTGTGTCTACCTGTTTTTCCAGCTCCAAGAGATGCCTTTTCAAATCTTCCAGCTTTTGCAGATGCTCCATTCGTTTGGGGGTTTCTAGCTCAGCTAACCTTGCCTGAATTCAGAAACAAATTTTTAATAAATTCAGAAACCAATTCAAAATAAAATTTGTAATGATTCGAGTGGAATACATATTGTATTAAATACACTTTTTCTACCTTATTGTATACCTTGACAGTACGACATAATGGTGTTATATTCATCTATATAAGTCATTGTCCAACTTGTCAGAATAGCATTGAACGTAATTATTGTTAAAGAAAAGAATGAAAGAGACGCTATTTTATTGACAGTTCAATGGAGTATTGGGTTTTGAGGAGAAAGGTTTTCACTGATATTCATCTTGCTAAAAGACTGTCATAACCACATTCTAATGGAAGTTTATGAGTTGTCAATACTCATAAAAAGTGTGGGAAGAAGATGGAATGAATAATGAATCGGCTGATGAGTTGAATGTACTCTGAATTGAGAACAGAATATTATAAAATTAATATGTACTTAGTCAAGTATCCTGACTACATGGAAAATAATTGCATGAGAGAGACTTATTTTTCAATGTGATAAGTTTTTTTTTTTGTAGATTACGTTTTGGAGACTTCAGTTAAGGAGTATAAGACAAGCCAGATTATACGCTCAATCAGTCTATCAGTCTATACGCTAAATAGCCACGTTAAAATTTTAAATCTTGGTTATATTTATATAATTTGAGAATAACATCAGAGAAGTTTCATCAGAGAAATATTTTTTATGATAAAAATTACAGAATTGATTTACATTTTTTTAGTTATTCTTTACCAATACTCGATTTTCTTATAATTTAATTTCCTTTCATTGTCTCAAAGATCCAGCTCACTTGAGTCTGTGTGTTATTGTGTATATTGGGTGCATTCAAGAGCTTCAAGTTTAAAAAAATAAAAAGAACAGATACAGAGCATATAATTATTATCAATAATAATCATAAATTGAAATCAACTTAAATAATCTTGCCTTGCATATGAATGAGAAGAAAGACATCAGAAGAGTAAGAATGAATTATTTATTCAAAAACAGTAGATCGCATAAAACCAGAAATAAATCGAAAAGAAAATGCAAGCGACACAAGAAATTAATGCTGAAAAGGAAAGCATGACTTAAGAATAATAAAGAAATGCCATAATATTAAAAGGTCTCTTGAAAAGTTCATAACCAACTTGTAGCGAATAGGAATTGAATGATACACCATGCGCAGCAAACAATGAACCAAAACATGCAAAATAGAGAAAAATAAAATAAAAAATTGATAGAGAAAATCAACTAAAATGGAATATGTTGAACTGTATCACCTCTCAATTACGCAGCATTTCAATAAAATATTTCAGGAATTTATTAAAAATCAAGTCTTTATTTTTATTATATCTATTTTTTATGTTGTTGGTAGGTAATATTTAATTCAAGTCTTGTTAGAAGATGATCCGTCTTAAGTGTTAATTACGTTATTAATTATACAATTCAATGAAAAAACGAATTAATTATATATTTAAACTTCAAAGATTTGAAAACTGCATGTAGGATCACGTGTTGAAGCCTTTTTAGTAGCTATTAGGTTGAGCTAAAAAATTGAATATGACTAGATGTACTGAATCTAGGAGCCATTATTTTTAGATGAAAATGAGATAATTTTTGCAGAAAATAAAAGTACAAAGTTTATAAATGAAGAAAAGGAAGATGGTGTTAGAAGACAATTACTGAAACATGAGCCTGCAAATATAAGATTATTGGAATGGTAGAATTATCTTTAAATGAGTTTCTAAAGAATATATAACCAAATAATCCCATTAGTAGGTACTATTTTAAAAAGTAAACAACTAAAAAAAAGGTATTAGGAGTAAAATAGGACACATTCAACTGCAACAACCAAAAATATTTCCATAATACACAGCATAATGAAGGTTGACGTACTGTAAATAATTAAAAAAGGTTAGTAAATGATGCAAAAACGGGTAAGTCTAGTTCAAGGATTTAAGATACAGCAGCGAAACCCCAATAGATAATGTTAGTAGCATGTAGTAACTACAAAACAATATAAATATACTGTCATATGTATGGATTCTTGCAAATATATGAAAGAATAGTAATTGATCATTCCTCAAGAAAGTATCTGCGAAAAGTAACGTTTAACGGCCGGTTGCACAAGAGCCAATTAAATTTAATCCCCGTAGAATGATGTCATTCTAATTAGACTTAATGGGGAGAATTTAGTTGCACAAATGACAATTAAAGCGACAACGCCGATTAGGTAAACCGGCGTAAAATATATTTAACCGCCCGATCACCGATGATTAAATCTCACTAATGCCCGTTAAGTTTAATTTTATAGGTTATGTTTATTGTACCAGAATACAACTACAAATTGTGTCGAAAACATTTCAAGATGAATAAAATCTATTAAGAATATAATAATATTGAGATAGTTGAATAAATGATTCAAATAATTCACAATGAAATGATTCTAATTCATCTTTTTTCTCAACTTCAGAATCAGCTGTTGATCAAATTACAGTGTAGCCAGACTGTGTCCGTTCGGTTAACGAAAATTAACTAATAGATCTTTGTGCAACAGAAATGAACCCATTACTCTTACGACGGTTAGTTAATTGGCATTAAACTCCTTACTTAATTGGTTTTTGTGCAACCGGCCATAAGACAATGAAATCTTAGTTGTCCAAAATCCAAAACAAGATAGGTACAGCAGCAAAATCCCAATTCAAGATGTTAGTAGCAGGTTGTTAGTCATTCCTTAGAAGATTCTGCAATCTCTGGACCACTTTTAAATAGTCATCACCTGCGCCTCTATTTCAATGTGACATCCTTCCATTGCCTTGCAAAAACCTGCGCTCTGTCTACGAAGTTGTATTAGCAAAAGAACTAATTCCTCATGGGTTCTACCCAGGAGTTCACCAGCCGACATTTGAAGGTTCCATGAACAGGGTCCGTCAATCTGTGAAATCAGTGTTAATGGCCGATCAAAAACGGTTGGCATATTTTGTCGATGATGTCCAGATTGTTTGGGAAACTTTTTTCAGTTGATAGGATTCTATAGTAAAATTAGGTAGTTGATGGAAGTTAATGAAGGTCTTACAAATCTTGCTAATGATGACTGGATGTAGTGAGGATTTATAATAAATACTAAGACATGAAGTTGACACAACCACTTTTTATTGGAGGATGAAGCCCACATAGGTCTGAGACCTGTGCGTGGGTAATGAGTTGGTTGATGATGATTGATGAGCTGGACCTACAGTTTTACGTAGTTTTTATTGAAAAACAGTTCGAATTGAGAACCTCCTTCTGTTTGGAAGCCAGTTAAAAGATACTAGTTTCGGTTGTTACACCATTACCAATCTCAAACTCAAGAGCATCTCACAATTAGTGTCTCACTGTTTTCAATGTATTAATGTGGTTGACAACTTCATGTCTCATTATTCATTATGGATATCTTCCACAATATCACCTTCGCCACCACGAAGAGAGTGGATGTGTAAAAAAATCCCGTTACAAAGCACGGGCAAACCACTATTAATGAATAATACTGATGATTCAGCATTTTAAATTATCAACACACGAGATACTAGAGTTTCTCAGTACTGGGAGACACAGATACTGAGTTTGATAATCTTGAAAATTCGTGATTTTGAGACGTGAGTCGTCTATACGAACCAATGAGAAAAAGTAATCGATGAGTAAAAAGAATCTATCAACTGAGTTGTAAGAAAGGCACTACTATTTGTTCACTAGTCCTCTCAAAGTCTTCCACACTGATTCAACATAACATAAGGACTTTCAAAAATAAAAAGTTACTTGCTTCCTATGATCACATGACCTGTACCTCAGTAGCAAATAGAATTTATTGATTCTTTGAAAATCATACATTTACTTCAATCTTTTAGTTTGAATATTTCCAAGTACTCAGTTAAAAAATAAATATATGATTGTTAGAAAATTCTCTTTGGGTAGAATATGAAATGATTATGCATAGTGTATTATGTAATGTACGGTAATAGTTACATGAAGACAAAATACTAGTACAATTATTATTTTTATATGATGAACGGTCATCAATTTGCAAATTTCTTCAGTTATTTCAAATAATTGGGGAGGTATGCGCTTCCTTTTTCTAAGAAAAGAAATTCAACTCATTTATTGTATTGCTTCCATACAAATTGATCAACATCTATGTTCGTTCTAAAAGGTACGACATCACACACGTTTTTTTAGGGTTGACATGAGGTTGTCTTTTCTCATACAATAATTACTTAGGATCATTTGTATGTTTCTGGATTTCTTGTTCCATAACGATCTGCGTTGTTAATATTAACTTTTTATGGTAAATTCAACGACCTGCAACATTTCACTCATATATCTTGCAATAGTCTTTTCGGTTATCTATCCTACAATAGTTATTCAGGTTATTATTATATCTATTATTAGTGATAAAATGACTTTGTCTATTACATCTATTTATTACACTATCTTTATCTATTACTGCACAATAAGTTATTTTATGTTACTCTCAAATTATGTTGTTATTCTCAAGTCATGTTATGTAGAATGTAGATCATTAAAAATATTTATTTTTTTGTTTTGTTTATAACGTCCATAAAGTCCAATGGATTAAATTTATTTTGAAAAGACTCATCCCTCAACACAAGCGCTTGCTTACAGAGGGGTGAACCATTTAAATTGTAATTTTTGATCACAAACATTTTCATATTTCAAGCTGTTATTTATGGCTTATATGTTATTGTTAAGAGTTAATATTGTTTTATTTGAAGTTCTTTTGTGATTTTAAATACAATGCATTGTACTCATTTTTTTTTTTTTTTTTTTTTTGTAGATTACGTCTTGGAGACTCCAGTTAAGGAGTATAAGACAAGTCAGATCAACAATATTATACACTAGATACCATAATTACTTCAATTAGTTGAGGTGAGGCTTAATTTTGATGTGAAAGGAACTCTTGTACACTATAAAAAGCTTTATCAACTAAATATTTCTTCAATTGATTTTTAAATATTTCTATATTTTCAAGACTCTTCAAAAACTGCGGTAGCTTGTTGTAGAATTTCCTACCAATATAACTAGGTTTTTGTTTGAATAGGCTACTATTGTGACTCACCAAGTGATAATCTCCTCGGCTTCTTGTATTATAATCATGTACATCAAGATTTTGGTTAATATCATTCGTTTTTACATATAAAGTAGCTTCATACACATATAAGCAGGGTACAGTTAGGAGACCAAGTCTCTTGAACAACGGCCTACATGAATCTAATCTATTTACTCTTTCTATACACCTAACCGCTTTCTTTTGGATCTTAAACACCCTATCAAGATTTTGTTTTGATGAATTACCCCATACTAAGATAGCATACCTAATATGTGACAGTAAGAGCCCATGGTAAGCTGTAAAAAGTAACTTTTTGTCATTCAATCTAGCGAGCTGTCGCAGGACAAATACCCCAGATGAAATTTTACTACATATTTTCTCAATGTATGGAGTCCAGGTCAATCGTCTATCCAACATAACTCCTAGAAATGCAATTTTTTCTTCCTGGTCTAATTGATTATCGTTTACAAACACGTTTATAGCCCTATCTTCATTTAAATTATGTTTGTTTTTGAATTGAAGGTATTGGCATTTTTTACTATTTATAGTTAATTTCAACTGGTTTAAAAATTGGACAATGGACTGCACACCTATATGGGCACTTATTTCTAAATTATCTAGAATGGAATTGCTGAAAATGAGTGATGTATCTTCAGCAAATAAGAGGGCTCTACCACTAATTAATTCTTTAGGTAAACGGTTGACATATAACAAAAAAAGCAATGGACCTAGTATTGACCCCTGAGGCACTCCAGCTTGCACCTCTAATTTATTAGATTTATTCTTTACTATACTATTACCAACTACTGTAGTTAATTGATTGGTTCAATAAATTTATTTATTTATTATTATTTATTTGTATGTTTTATGAATTGGAATTTCTTTTTTCACCTTTCTTTCTTCAACTAACAATTAACTATTATTTATCAATAGAAAATACCAGTCAATTGAACAAATGAGTCACCTATTCAAAACATCACAACCGACTATTCAAACACTAAAAATTCACAAATGAAACCCACAAGTTCAAACATATTGTTCATCTTTGAAAACGAAGTAGGTCATAACTTTTCTTTTTTCGAATTCTGTCAATGCTCAAAGCAAATATTTGATATCTCCCATCCCAGACTTTTGTTGCACTAGCACAACTAACCGTCGGTTTGTCCACTACAGCAAAAGAGGCAACAGCTTTCATACCAATGCTCTTTTCTTTATTTCACATAATCAATTTATAATCTTTTCGAATAATGCTTTCACTGAACCATCAAGCAAGCCTAACCGGCCACCTTATTGTATTGTTCATCACGAAAATAATGTTTTAGCAAGATGGATCTCAATACTACTATGCTAGCAGTTATGCTCCTATTTTCTCTTTATTTATTTTATAAAATATTAGGCTACAACTGGATTAAATTAGGCTACTACAAGAGTAGGCTATCTTTATTTTTTATAAGTGACGAACAAAACAAAGTCTCATTTTTAAAATTGTAGTCAGTTAATCTTATAAATGGAAGTTTATTAGTGCCTATTCATACTGTTTCTTTTATTAGTATATTTATATCAGTGTTTGATTTATTAGTATCTATTTTTAGAACAAATTTGCAGAATTAGTGCATCTTGAATGTTAAAAGGGTCAAAATATATTTTAACATCAAAATAGTAATAGGCATACTGAATAATATAAGAATAGAGATTTGCTAGCTTGTATTTATATGATTCGAACAATCTTGTAGATCCGTAGCCCTATATTCAGTATTTAAAGCATATCCCATAGTCCTGTAATAACAAAATGAATTGAGTAGATTTGATAATAACAACATCATCGGGGAGATTTGATAATAACAACAACAATAGGGAAGTGATAGCCGCGAGCCGTAGCAGGTATCTGTTCAATCAGATAGATAAGCTGCGTTCTCGTAGGTCCTGTTTGTAACGGTGACCGATTAGATTGGCCAGCAAAAAAGACACTGTTCTCTGCTGAAAATCACTTCCCGGTGGTTCGGAACCCACCTAAAACTGTAGGTCCAATTCATAAATCACCATCATCCAACACATTACCCACGCACAGGTCTCAGACCTATGTGGGCTTCATCCTCAAAAAAAAAAAATCTATAAAATTGATCGTTTTTAGATTACAGTCTCTAATAACTCATTCGTTATAAATACATTTCACAACATTTTTACAAGTACAACATATCTCCTCTTATTTTCCAATAACAGTGGTCGACATTTTGTTGTGAAAATACAACTTCTGTACAACGAAATCGATTATCAAGGCAAAAAAGTCGTCTAGCCAAGATCTCAATGTCAAGTGTCAAGGAACACCATGAAAATTATTTACTTAAGATTTCGTTATTTGGAAGTTCGTTATAAAGTCGGTTGACTGTATTTCAAAATTTCACTATCAAGCGACACTAAAAATTCTTTGTGTAGAAGATTTCATTCTTTCGAAGTTTGTTGTAGGGAGTTTGTATAATGTTTTTGATGTCATTAAACATTATATCTTATATAATATTTCAAAATTTCACTATCAAGCGACACTAAAAATTCTTTGTGTAGAAGATTTCATTCTTTCGAAGTTTGTTGTAGCGTTGTAGGGAGTTTGTATAATGTTTTTGATGTCATTAAACATTATATCTTATATAATATTTCAAAATTTCACTATCAAGCGACACTAAAAATTCTTTGTGTAGAAGATTTCATTCTTTCGAAGTTTGTTGTAGGGAGTTTGTATAATGTTTTTGATGTCATTAAACATTATATCTTATATAATATTTCATAATTTCACTATCAAGCGACACTAAAAATTCTTTGTGTAGAAGATTTCATTCTTTCGAAGTTTGTTGTAGCGTTGTAGGGAGTTTGTATAATGTTTTTGATGTCATTAAACATTATATCTTATATAATATTTCAAAATTTCACTATCAAGCGACACTAAAAATTCTTTGTGTAGAAGATTTCATTCTTTCGAAGTTTGTTGTAGGGAGTTTGTATAATGTTTCTGATATCATTAAACTGTAATAATTTTTAAACAAAAAAAGCTCACCCTTTTGTGGGAAAGATCTGGCTCTGGCTGGCGCATGATTGGGCCGGGAGGGGGTGTGTAGAGGGGGGCGGGGTGGTGTGGCGAAATGGCGCGCTGTGATTGGCTGTGACTGATGGGCACTGGCATTGTCCCATTGGTTGATGCATGTGGCTGCTTGTCGATTATTGTCCTGGGCGGAAGGGGATCCCGGCCAATCACTGATCCGGATCCTGACGCTGCAACAAAAAACAAATTATTAATTCTAAAACTAGCCTTTTCATTCTAGAAAGTTAACAATGAGAAAGTACCTTACTTAATATAAATTTAATTCAATTTAATGTGGATACAATATCAATAAAAATACAAAAACAAATTAAAATTCAAATCACACAAAATACAGAACCTAACCTAACTTACTATAAATTCAATTTAATCTGAATAGAATATTAATAAAAATAAAAATACTAAACAAATTTAAATTCAAATCATACAAGATACAGAACTGATGAATAAATTGAAAAAGAGATTCATGATAAGACATGAAGCTGTCACAACCACATTTATTGAAAATAGTGAGATACTTGTTCCGGTTGTTATACCATGATCAATCTCAAACAAACTGAGAAACGAAGAAACTAGTATGGTATCTTACTATTTTCAATAAATGTGGTTGTGACAACTTCATGTCAACTTCATTATGGATATCTTCCACAATATCACCTCCGCCACTACAAAAAAATTCATGATCATTTATTTTTATTCTAGAAGAAACTAATCTGTTTTAAGGCGAGAAAATTCAAATTAGAAAAGTTAAATCCTATAGATTGAGCTAAAACCTGTAGTGTAACAAGGTAGAGAAAATGATAGGAGGTCTACCTGAAGACACCTTAAGATGAGAAAATAACACGAATCAATAGTATAATGATGTAGAAGAAAAAAACGGTAGTCAGTGCAACACAAAAGGATAGACAGTCACGACGCGCATTTAATAGGCCTTCTCAAGACATTATCTCAATCGTGGACAATTTGGCTAGGTAACCAGCCTCACGATTATTGCAATTCAATTGAAACCAGCTGCTACTGTATTGTAACAAAAAAGGTGACCGGTAGCCGAAAATAGAGAAGGAGAGGGATGGAGAGTGACTGAGAGACGAGAATGAAAGACAGAAGAGATTGAGAAAGTGTGTGTGAGAGAGAAAGATAATTAGTAGTAGGATGATAGTGAAAGAAAAGGACCGGTGTTTTTTGTAGGTTAGGCTAGGTAATAGATTCCAAACCTCAGACTCTAATTATTGATAACAACTTAATCTCGGAGAAATTCGGACGGAAATTTCCTTAACCGGCGTGAATCCATTGGAGGGAAAGCAACGGTAGTCGATCACCGTGTAATATTGGTTAGGTTAGTTTGGCTAAAGCCAAGTTTTGGTTAGGTTAGTATTTTTCTGTAATTTGCCAACGTTTGGAATGCAATATCATCCAACGATCTCATAGACTTTTATCATTCCAAAAACCCATGTATGTATTATAAACTACTAAAGTAGTTTTTTAATGAATAATAAGACGAAATTGTCACAACCACATTTATTAAAAAATATTGAGAAACTGGTTTCGGTTGTTATACCGTTATCAATCTCAATCAAACAACCAAAACTTGTTTCTCAATATTTTTTAATCAAACCGAGTTTGATTGAGATTGATAATGGTATAACAACCGAAACTAGTTTCTCAATATTTTTTAATAAATGTGGTTGCGACAATTTCGTCTTATTATTCATTATAGATATACCTTCCACAATGATGAGAATCATCATATACCTTCCACAATATCACCTTCGCCACTACAAAAAAGACAGTAGTTTTTCCTTAACAGACAAACATGTACAATAACATATATTTTCGAAGTATTCAAAGTATCGACTCTGGTAGCGCAGTTGGCTGGAGCGCTTGTCTGAGATAAGATAGGGCTCTAGCTGGCTTCATTTCCTGCAGCCTTGGGGTCGAATCTCATTCATCCATGGATGTTTCTCATCATTCACCCATTCACCGGTGGTTCGGAACCCACCTAAAACTGTAGGTCCAACTCATCAATCACCATCATCCAACTCATTACCCACGCACAGGTCTCAGACCTATGTGGGCTTCATCCTCAAAAAAAAAAAAAAAAAAAAAAAAACCTCATTACCCACACACAAGTCTCCGGACTCATGTGGGCATCATCAGCAAAAAAAAAGAAAAGAAAAATATGTAGGATTTTCTAATTGCTACCTCGATAAATAAATGAAAATAAAAATATTTTTTGTTTTCTTGTGCTATTTATTTAATTCTAAGGAGTTGTGCTATTTATTCATTTTAATTCATTATAAGAAGTTTAGTGCAGGTTATAACGTTTCAGGTTTCAGACACGAAGGCCTAACTTTCCTTTAGAAAAGTAATGATAAATGCCTTTCATGAACATATACAAAGAAGTATGTGTAGTATCTTAATTCAAAAGAATATTTTTTCTATTCTCCAAGAACCAATATTCCAAGGCCTAAAGGGATAAGTGAGCTGTTTCATGAGGTAGGTGTCACTATTTTGAGTAGATTAACTAAGACAAAAATATTATTATTCCACATGCAAGGAACTCATTACAGCTTAGAAAACAACCAAATCGAAATCTTCTACAATTCATGAATACTGCTATCTTTTCAATTATGCTATACAAGCTAAATACCGGTAATAAATAATACATGCACCACTTGACAAAAAAAGAAAAGAAAAATGAAAAAATATTGATTTTTTCTCCTCCTTCTTCTCTTTCCCCTTATTCTTTTCTTTTATCGCCTTCTTCTTTACCTTTTCTCTTTCTCATCCTCTTCTTATTTCTCTTTTCTTTCCGATTAAGGCTACCTAGTTGACTTTAGACGCTCATAATTATTGGACCAATTTTATTGACAACATAATGATTATGAGCCATATCGGAGGTCATAATTATTTTACACACATTTTATTGCTTCCACTCCTTTCACATCTTAGTTTCTGGTGAAGGACTTAGCTTAGTCAGTTAATGAATTCTGATTTTTTTACAAAAATCCAATATTTTATGATAACACCATCATGATGCCCGATTCACTTGAAGCGAGACATCTAGACCATGATATGACCTACAAATTCAATTTAATAGTCTGTTTTTTGTACCCCTCTTTTTCATCTCCAATTTTTCTTATCCTTCTCCTTTATTTTGTCCTTTTCCTCATTTTCTTCTCTCTTATCTCCTTCCTCCACCTTTTTCATCTCCTTCTTCTCTTTTTCCTACTCCTTATTCTTCTTCTCTCTCATCTTTTTCTTCTTTCCCCTTTTTCTTCTCCTTTCCCCCTTTTTCTTCTCCCTTCCTCTCTTTCTTTTCTCTTTCATATTCTTCCTCTCTTTCCTCCTTCTCCTTCCCCTCTTTTTCTTTTTTCTTTCTTTCTTCATTTTCTTCTCACCTTTCTTCTCCTCCTTCTCGTTCTCGTTTTCAATTTCTCTCCTGATTCTTCTCTCTCTCTCTCTCTCTCTCTCTCCCTTACTCTCCAATGTTAGAGCTGCGTCAACAGAGGACAGCATAATCAAATTTATATAATAAATGAAGATCTGTCCATAAAAGCGAGAGCTAGATCGACACTTATTGCATAAAACGATATCTTAGATCAGTGTAGATCAATGTAGACTCTAGCTAGACAAGCTGCGAGAGCAGCTCAATCGCTTCAAGTTCTCCCTCGTAAAAAAAACGAGAGCTAGATCGGCGCTTATTGCATATAACGATAGGTTAGACCAGTGTAGACCAATGTTCACACTAATGGTGTAGACAAATGTAGACTCTAGCTAGACAAACTGCGAGAGCAACTCAATCGCTTCAAGTTCTCCCTCGTAGAAAAACAAGAGCTAGAGCGACGCTTATTGCATATAACGATAGGTTAGACCAGTGTAGACCAATGTTCACACTAATGGTGTAGACAAATGTAGACTCTAGCTAGACAAGCTGCGAGAGCAGCTCAATCGCTTCAAGTTCTCCCTCGTAGAAAAACAAGAGCTAGAGCGACGCTTATTGCATATAACGATAGGTTAGACCAGTGTAGACCAATGTTCACACTAATGGTGTAGACCAATGTAGACTCTAGCTAGACAAGCTGCGAGAGCAACTCAATCGTTTCAAGTTCTCCCTCGTAAAAAAACGACAGCTAGTGCGACGCTTACTGCATAGAACGTTATCTTAGATCAATGTAGACCAATGTGGACTCTAGCTAGACAAGCTGCGAAAGCAGCTTAATCGCTTCAAGTTCTCCCTCGTAAAAGAAAAGAGAGCTAGAGCGACGCTTATTGCATATAACGATAGCTTAGACCAGTGTAGACTCTACAGACAAGCTGTCGCTAGACAAGCTGCGAGAATAGTTTCAAGTTCTCCCTCGTAAAAAAGCGACGCTTATTGCATAGAATGATATCTTAGACCAGTGTAGACTCTAGCTAGACAAGCCGCGAGAGCAACTCAATCGCTTCAAGCTCCCCCTCGTATGAGAGAAACTGCCTCGTATTATTCCACTCCAAATACACTTGATTTTCTCGTCTTACTATGGATTCTTGTTACAGACTTCATTACAGCTACAGCACAGAACAGCAGAAATAGCAAATACGAAGAAAGGGGAAAGTCAATCACGCCAGACCGCAAACTCTCTCGACGTCGGTTGAAAGAAGATATCGAATAACTGTTAAGATTGAAAAAAGACAGAGATAGCGATTGATAAGGATATGGTGGCAAGTATAGGTTGGATAAAATCGATAATAGTTGTCAAAATTCCGTGCCCGATTTTCACGCCACTAAAACCATGACGACTCTGAAGAATCAACAATCGATTGATCGACTATCGATCTAGGACACTGTCAATGTCACACATCGATTTTCATTCATGTATACATCGACTATCGATCTGGGACATTTGCGATATTTATTGTAGATGTCCTGATTTTTTTATTGTGGTTTATATTCCTACATAAGCCCAGAACTTGTGTGTGTTTTTTGAGGTCAGTGATGTTACCAAAATCCCAGGTCTGGTTCGAGAATCGAACTCGAGACTAAAAGGATAACAGTCAGGTGCTCTATCCGCCACACTGGTATGGTTCATAATATAATCAATAAGACGTTTATGGTGAGAGCTATGATTATGAGTTTACAATTCA
This sequence comes from Conomelus anceps, assembly GCA_948455865.1. Classification (NCBI taxonomy): domain Eukaryota; kingdom Metazoa; phylum Arthropoda; class Insecta; order Hemiptera; family Delphacidae; genus Conomelus; species Conomelus anceps. The sequence goes on from OX418227.1 coordinate 3,682,185, forward strand.
TTTACAATATTCAATTGTATTCAACATATTGAATAGTAAATAAGAAATTTACATATTGGAGAACGAGGCAGAAAAAAGTTCTGCACTTTTTCAGTGAACAGAATTATGAACAGTGAATAAGTTAAATTAGTCTTTTGGTCTACCTTACGAACAACTGTATTTTTATGAAACTAATGTCCCCGCTGAAGAGATATTCAGTCTCAGAAGTCCTAAATAATTTTTTAAACACTATTATTTTTCATGAAATTTCTATAGACCAAAGTGTTATACCACCCCTCGGTAATTATGTGATATTTGACTAAATAACTCAGTAGTATATTTTGTTTATATATTTTTTTAAAAAGCTTACCAACTTAATTTTCACTATTTTATTTTTAAATTCCTTGTTAATTATGCTTTTAATGGTATAATGATGTCCTCTATCAGTGTTATAACATTCTTCAAGTCCCAAAAATAGCACGAATCCTTAGCAAGCTTGAGTTCAATTCCGGTGAGCCATAGAAGTAAGAGTCACTATTAGTAATTATTGGAATCTCTCCAATACACATAACAGCAGCGTTCGAGTAATGAACTCGATATATTTTTTCGCTTCTGACGACCCAAATCACTCTAAATAAGTCTAAAGAAGGCCACATTCTTTCCAAAGTTCTGGCTAGCATCCAAACGATCACAATATTCCACTTGAATTGCTGGAAGATTTAGAACGCTTTAAAATGTTTAAGCGTTTCTCAAACTGTAATTCTATGTTTTCTCTCCACTCTAGTTGCTACATCTCTTCACTTCAGTTACAAGATTTTGTTAGAATATTCATTAAAATATAAATTATTCAACCAACGGAAAAAATTCAAATTCATTTATTCGCACAGTGGATACAATACATGTTTTTTTTCGGAGGATGTAGCCCACATAGGTCTGAGACCTGTGCGTGATGGGTAATGAATTTGATGATGGTGATTGATGAGATGGACCTACAGTTTTAAGTGGGTTACGAACCACCGGGAAGTGATTTACAGCAGAGAACAGTCTTTTTTGCTAGCCAATCCAATAGGTCACCCTTACAAAGAGCGCCCAGGAGTTTCGTAACTTATCTCTGATTGGACAGATACCTGCTATGGTATTCGGCATCATCTTCACTTGTAAAAGAATACATTACTACAAAATTTAAAAAAGAAACATTAACGACACAAAAACGATATAATTTAATTGTTACACAAATGAAAATTATAGAACACTTATACACATCAACTATCGAATAAATAATTTCAAGTACCCCAAGGAAAACTAGTCCGGTTTGAGGCACCGTCATCTTTTTAAACTTATAAAAAAGAAAAAATGAAACATTTAGCCGAGCTGGAGCATGCACATAATAAATCGGGATAACATTTCAAATTTAAAGGTTGCAGGTGCAGAGATAAATAGAACCTACTTCCCTTCATTTAAAATATCCAAGAATTGATCAAGCATTATCGTGTGGATAATTTTCAAAACTTTTTTTAAGATTTTGTTTTATTAATCAATAAAGTAAGTTTAAGCATTGATAAGTGTTACCATTTACGTATAATATTTTTTAAATTACAACACTCATGATTTTAAAGCTGATACTGTATTTACATATCAATTTGCCGCGAGCCGTAGCAGGTATCTGTTCAATCAGAGAGATAAGCTGCGTTCTCGTAGGTCCTGTTTGTAACGGTGACCGATTAGATTGGCCAGCAAAAAAGACACTGTTCTCTGCTGTAAAATCACTTCCCGGTGGTTCGGAACCCACCTAAAACTGTAGGTCCAACTCATCAATCACCATCATCCAAATCATTACCCACGCACAGGTCTGACCTATGTGGGCTTCATCCTAAAAAAAAATTTATTGCAATATATCATATATATATATATATATATGGAAAGGGACAACTTGATGAGTGCAATACTCGTTAAAATGTTGAAGAAATCCAAATTTGAAAAGAACACGCACACTATGACGTAATGAAATGATAGTTGAAGATGTCAATCTAAAAGCCAGTGACGTTTTACATGAGAGGGACAAGTTGAGAACACTTAACCAATGAACATTGATAGAGGAGGGAGGGAGAGGGGGAGAGAGAGAAAATGAGAGAAAGAGAGAGAGAGAGAGAGAGAGAGAGATATTGAGATAGCTTTATTTGAGTAAAAGTACAATTTATATGACTACTGACTATAACCACTATAACTACAATGAACGACATCACCTAGATTGATCGAAAAGAGAGATAAAAATAGATACAAGACGATGCACTTTCACTGTTACTATTACACTGTTTTGTAAGTTCGATTACAGACATTAATAAGAATGTTTGCATAATACATTAAATGGAATATCCAGGTGATGCATTTACACAAAAGGGCGGAGTTAGGGCAGAATAGCCCTATCTTACACTCAACCTACAAAGAGAGAAATTCAGGTGACGTTACTTGCGCAAATTTGCAATATACTATATGAATGATTGAATATTATAAAAATTAGCACTCTCAGATCCAATAATTATAGTGACATACAATGATTTTGAAAAGTTAGCTTTATGATAAAGTTGAAATAGGCAATATAGTTAATACAATAATAGGTCGTTCAAATGGATTGTGCAACAGGATTTCTTGATGCAACTGGTAATTAAGAATGAGAGCTTGGATCTGAGGGATGAATTATTGTAAAAAATGGCGTCATCCTGCCCATTGAGGCCATTATTGCACTCTGCTTAACATGTCCTACTGTTTCAGATATCAATAGATAAAAATTAAATTGACTTATTGATAAATGAATTGACTAAGTAAGATAAATCAGTTCGAATGAGATAATCTAATTAAATTTTATGAAGATTGAGAGAGGGAGAGAGAGAGAAAATGAGAGATAGAGAGAGAGTGTGTGTGAGAGAGAGAGAGTGAGAGAGATAGAGAGAGAGAAAATGAGAAATAAAGATAGACATAGTGTGAGAGAGAGAGAGAGAGAGAGAGGAAATGAGAGGTGGACATAGTGTGTGTGTGAGAGAGAGATAGAGAGAGAGAGAGAGAGAGAGAGAGAGAGAGAGAGAGAGAGAGTGAGAGAGAGTAAGAGAGAGAGAGAGAGTAAGAGAGAGAGAAAGAGGAGAGAGATTTTGTGTGTGAGAGAGAGAGAGATATATAGTGTGAGAGAAAGAGAGAGATATATAGTGTGAGAGAGAGAAAGAGAGATATTTAGTGTGAGAGAGAAAAAAGAGGAAGAGAGAGTGAGAATGAGAGAGAGAGAGAGAGAGAGTGGTATAGAGAGAAAGAGAGAGAGAGAGTGGTATAGAGAGAAAGAGAGAGAGAGAATGAGAGAGAAAGTGAGAGAGATATAGTGTGAGAGAGAGAAAGAGAGATATATAGTGTGTGAGAGAGAGAGAGAGATATAGTGTGAGATATATATATATATATATATAGTGTGAGAGAGAGAGAGAGAGAATGAGACACCGAGAGAGAATGAGAGACAGAGAGAGTGAGATATAGATAGTGAGAGAGATAGAGTGTGAGAGAGAGATAGAGATGAGATAGAGTGTGAGAATAAGAGATAGAGAGAGTAAGAGAGATGATTGGAAGAAGAGGAGACGACAGAGAAGAAAAGGCGTACTAAAACGCGAGGGTGCGACAAACGTCATCAACGCGTTTAGGCCGTCACTTTCACCTGGCGTACCAAAGCAGAAGGAGACGAAGAATAATAAGAGAAAAGGAAGAAGAAGGAGGAGGAATGGAATTTGACACCAGTATTGCAGGTGATTACTGCATTGGAGAGATAATGACTGTATAGTGGTTGTATAGACACGCGGTAGACCGACCTACTAGTTTGCTATCAATACGATAAGGCTACAGCAGCTTTCTTTAAAACGGGCCTATCGTATCTAAAAAGAAACATCACTTAGTAGCTTAGTACATGGACAGACTGAAGTCTAGAGTCTGCAGACGTTTAGAGCCATTTGCAGAGTCAGGAAGTTCAGCAGAGTCAGCAAGGTTGGAGAGAATCCTCATACTTGCAATATTCTAGTCAGTAGAATCAGACGATGAAGATAACTGAATTGATTGACAAAAACTACAAAATCCATCTAGCAATAAGTTCATAATAAGCAACACTCCAGTCAAAATGAATCACAAAAATTGGTCCATCAAATGTATGCGGAATTATTGAAAGACTTGCTATAATTAACTTTTTGTTGTAAATTTAACGACTTGCAGTCAGTTTTATATTGTGAATATATAATAAATGTACTCACATTGAATGAGATTCAATACCTCGAAAACGTTCGGCCGAATGTGAGTACATTTTTTTTATATATATTCACAATATAAAACTGACTGCAAGTTAAATTTACAACAAAAAGTTGATATTAACAACGCAGATCATTATGGAACAAGAAATCCAAGAACTTGGTATAACTTGTAATAGCTAAGTTTTCCAAGCTGTCATTGCACACATTAATTTTTAAAGGTGTATCTCTCTTGTTAGAATGAATCATCGAAAAAACAAAGTACTGGACGTGCAATTGCATCTTGTATAAAGTATAGCTCTTTTCTACTTGTAACGGTAAAGTCAAATAAATTAATAAAACAGGCCTACTGCAAGGAAAGTTAGAAGGAAGGAGCGCAGATGATAGTGGGAGGGGGATTAGGAAGAGGAGGAGGAGGAGGAGGAGTAGTAGTAGTAGTAGTAGTAGTAGTAGTAGTAGTAGTAGGAGGAGGAGGAGGAGGAGGAGGAGTAGGAGGAAGAAAAAATGAAGAAGCCAGGAGCAGAAAGAGAAGACAAGATAAGATGAAACGCAGAAGAAGAGAAGAATATAACATATATATTAAAATAATAATTATATTCCTGGATTTCTTGTTCCATGACGAACTGCGTTGTTAATATTAACTTGTTATGTGAATTTAACGACTTGCAGTCAAATATTCATTGAGAAATGAAAACCTCTGAAAACGGATCTCAAAGATTCGAAAGTGCTCGGCCTACAGAGTAAGTAAATTTTACTTATTCTTAATGAATATTTGACTGCAAGTCGTTAAATTCACATAACAAGTTAATAATAATTATATATAGTATATTTTAGTCCAATATAAAAAAACATACAGTAGCTATATGAAGCATAAGGATCGGATTCTCATTTATTTCAAGGGAAGCAATTTGGACCTTCAAGAAATAATCACATCGTATCAAGCGAAATACAAAATCATCCTATTTAAATAAAATAACTAAATATTCTTGGTTATCTTGTTCCATAACGATCTGCGTTGTTATCTTGTTAATATTAACTTTTTAAGGTAAATTCAACGATTTGCAGTCAATTTTAATTGAGAATAAATAATATTGTTACTAACTTTTCGCCATGGGTCATGGAGACTCATCTTCAAAGGCCTTTGAAGATGAGTCTCTATGACTCGAAAACGTTCTACAAAAGTAAGTAAAGCTATTATTTGTTATCAATTAAAATTGACTGCAAGTCGTTGAATTTACTATAAAAAGTTGATATGAATATTTTCTTTTCTCAACTCAAATTGACCTGATTTTCAAAAGCCTTCAAAAACACTGCACAGAGTACAGAGATAGTATTAGATACTCCATTATGCAGCACATCGACTCGACTTGACTCGACTCGTCGACTCGTCGACTCGTCGACTCGTGCACTTGCAGAGTCCAGCGTCAGCGTCAAAAACGTTGCGGTTACTCTTTATCATAGATCCGTCACAGGAAGAACCGACGTCACTTTAATAATTAGAAAGTGATGATGCTTGTCCAGTGGACGCTGCTATCTTTTTAAAACGTTGCACGCCTCTTGTTTGTGCTTCCTACACACTTAAAATGCCAACGTGAGAGAGTCATCTCGTAAGCAAATGTCAGATATGCCATAAAATGTCCAAAGCATGTAGAAAAAACTTTCATGCCTAGTTCAACATTGTAATGGTCAACTTTTTTTTTTTTTTTTTTTTAGGATGAAGCCCACATAGGTCTGAGACCTGTGCGTGGGTAATGAGTTGGATGATGGTGATTGATGACTTGGACCTACAGTTTTAGGTGGGTTCCGAACCACCGGGAAGTGATTTTACAGCAGAGAACAGTGTCTTTTTTGCTGGCTGATCTAATCGGTCACCGTTACAAACAGGACCTACGAGAACGCAGCTTATCTCTCTGATTGAACAGATACCTGCTACGGCTCGCGGCTATCACTTCCCGAACTTAGAAAGAATTTGGACATTTCCATATTATTTCGCAAATAGAGCCACTATAAAGTCATTTAGGCGAAAACAAACATATATTAATGAAAAATAAATGAAGAGAAAATTATTCTTGATTTTATTTATTAAAAATAGTGAGATACTAGTTTCGGATGTTACTCTATTATCAATCTCAAACAAACTAAAAAAACAACTTCGTTTTATAACGTCGCTTTACATTTCACACCAGACTAGCCCTACTTCTTTATTTAATGTTATGTTATTTTATATTGAAATATATATCTATATTTTGTTTCATTGTATTGTCTGTTATGTGAATGTGAATTATCATTCTTCCACAATATGACCTTCACCTCTACAAAGAAAGACAAACATTTATGAAAATAAATAATCTTCTTTTAAAGTGAAATCGTTAATTTAATGTACTAAAGTGTTGTAGCCTACTGTGTCATATGGATTGAAGGTTATGTTATTTGGAAATTCTGACTTTTTAGTCTGTTCATGAATAGTATTTACTTGTATTAAATCAATATATGGCACCTCCTGAAAAACCTACTGATTTAGGAGGACCTTTGTTGTAATGATACTGTAAATAAATTGATCAATTGATTCTTTCTATTTTCATCATTGCTATTACCTAATATATTATATATAAATTTGATTAAATCTAAATTTGAAAGGCAAAATCTTTAGAGGATTTAACAGTGGTGAATCTGCACACCTCAGCATTATGTAAGATCTGAAATGTTTCCCATAACGAAATACTTGATGAACAATCCAATATCAAAACTGACACTGTATTTCTATTTAATAAATGATTTTCACTCACTTATACTGGAGATACTGGAGGGATGCATTTCATTACTAAAGAGAAGCTTTGGGTGATGAAGCATCTCTTTAGAAGTGAAATGCATCCCTCCAGTATCTCCAGTAAAAGTGAGTGAAAATCGTATATCAAATAGAAATAGAGTGTCAGTTTTGATTTTGGATTATGTTTTGGTCCAAAGAGCATACTACGCAAACGAGGAGTGAGAAAGGTTGCGATTACTTTCCTCACTGAGCTAACAGAATTATAAAATTATGTAAAGCCACCCAAAAAATGTCTGATATCTATGTCTAACAGTCCTCTCCCACCACTACACATAGAGTCACCATGTATATAGTCAATTCTATATAGAAACCAATATATAAAAAATATAGTCAATTCTATATAAAAAACACAACCTCTAATTGAAAAAACAATTGATAAAAAAGTTAGGATAATAGTTAACTATAACATTTAAATTGCAATTAAAAAGTACATCATGTTATCTTAAATTATTGAGCATTGCTGAGTGGGTATAGTCTACTACCTAGCATCTACTATAACTATGGGGGAAATGTTTGGAAACGGCTTAATATTTCATATACAAAGGTGATTTTGCGGTAGGTATGATTGAGGATCCTACTCAAATTGAAAATACTATTTTACTGTGACTTTAAAAATCTGGTCCGCCATCTTGGAACCGCCATTTTGAATGTAACTTTTTTTTTTAAATAGGAAGGGGGTCATGCGATACATGATTTCAATACGGAATTTTAAGACAAAATGAATGCCGAAAACCGCACATCGATATGTCAACCCGTTTCGGAGATATTTACATTATTAATCGATACCATGAAAAGCAGAAATGAAATAAATAAGTACATTAAAATCTTACCTATCAAATTTTTTGTTAATAGTGTTTGCTAATAAACATTAAAACCCAATTATTTTAATAAATGTTCAAACTGTTTTCCTTCAGCTGTTTGACAATGTGCTAATCTTAAATAATAGCCATCAAGCACATTTTGAATCATTTCGCGTGATGAACATCTGACTCTGGATATCATAATATCAACAATAATCATGATATCAACCTAAAATCATCTGTAATAATCCAACTGATTTAATGAATTCTTTTTCAATCATGAAGTAGTGAGTGTGTTTAAAGTCGTTCGCAATGGCATTTTTAAATGAAACCGAGAGAATAACTTTGTTAATGATGCGCGGCTATGGAGATAGAGTACGGTCTTACCAAGAAGTTTCTGATTTATTTAACGAAACATTTCCCAACAGAAATCCAATTAGTAAAAGTGTTGTTTTTAAGACAGTAAAGCGGTTTCAAGAAACGGGCAAAGTGACTGATCGTGCTCGCACTGGAAGAACAAATACTGCCACCAACAATGAAAAATCTTTAGAGGTAATGCAATCATTTGTTGAAGATCCGCATACATCAACTAGAAGCGTTGCCAAGGAACATGGTATGTCTACTCGTTCTGTCAGAAAAGTTCTTAAGGAATCTCATTTCCATCCGTTTAAGCTTCATGTATTACAAGAACTGAATGAGGATGATTTCGACCGCCGGGTAGAGTTTTGTGACATAATGATGAACAAGTATGACAATGATCCAAACTTCTTTAATAATGTAGTATTTTCGGATGAAGCTACGTTCATGCTTAACGGCAATGTAAATAAGCAAAACTATCGTTTCTGGACCGATGTCAACCCATACTGGATGAAGGAGGGTCATACACAGTATCCTGAAAAATTAAACGTATGGGCTGGTATGGTAAATGGTCACATTGTAGGACCATTTATTATCGAGAATAATTTAACAGGTGCCATTTACGAGAACATGTTAATAAATTTGATCGTTCCAGCCATCCAGAACATCAACGGACAAGAGTTACATAACTTGTGGTTTCAACAAGATGGGGCGCCCCCTCATTATGCATTAGGAGTGCGGGATATATTGAACCAAACATTTCCCCAACGCTGGATAGGTCGTAGAGGTGCAATAGAGTGGCCCGCTAGGTCACCTGACCTCTCTCCACTTGATTATTTCTTTTGGGGCTACATGAAAGACAATGTGTACAAAAAGAAACCAGCAACAATTAATGAACTGAGAGAATGTATAACTGAAGTGGCTAACAGAATTCCACGCGAAATGATTCAAAATGTGCTTGATGGCTATTATTTAAGATTAGCACATTGTCAAACAGCTGAAGGAAAACAGTTTGAACATTTATTAAAATAATTGGGTTTTAATGTTTATTAGCAAACACTATTAACAAAAAATTTGATAGGTAAGATTTTAATGTACTTATTTATTTCATTTCTGCTTTTCATGGTATCGATTAATAATGTAAATATCTCCGAAACGGGTTGACATATCGATGTGCGGTTTTCGGCATTCATTTTGTCTTAAAATTCTGTATTGAAATCATGTATCGCATGACCCCCTTCCTATTTAAAAAAAAAAGTTACATTCAAAATGGCGGTTCCAAGATGGCGGACCAGATTTTTAAAGTCACAGTAAAATAGTATTTTCAATTTGAGTAGGATCCTCAATCATACCTACCGCAAAATCACCTTTGTATATGAAATATTAAGCCGTTTCCAAACATTTCCCCCACCCTGTATATAAATATACTATAGCATCTACCTAGCTCTGAGCTACTTCATGCGTCCAAGCCATCATTCGACGTAGACGTTTGGAACTCAACGCAATTTATGAAGTATTTTTATATACTATATAAAATATATTCTTGCATTTTTTAATTAGTTAAGGCTTTTCCAAATAACAGAAATAACAATCATATTTATGTCAGAAATTACGTTATTTATCATAAACTGTATCATTTTACTAATTTTATTCTGATTTCTGTTACAACAAATATCCATTTTAACAATGCTTATCCAGACATGATTGTAAAACATAAGGACTACCTCAATTTTTTGTGCAATGTCTTTCCAACTAGACTCTTTATTGTCAAGTATATTCTATCAGTTATTCATCATATACTTCACTAATTTAATTTTCAATTTAGCTTATTTTATATTTCAATGATTTAATTTTCATTTCAACTAATTTTATATTTTAATAATTTAATTTTCATTTTAACTTATTTTATATTTAAATAATTTAATTTTCATTTCAACTAATTTTATAATACAATAATTTAATTTCAATTTTAACTAATTTTATATTTCAATAATTTAATTTCAACTAATTTTATATTTCAATAATTTAATTTTAACTTTGATAACAATGTTGCATTCATATAGTAATCAGACCACAAAAATTACGTTATTTGGTGTAATCTAACTTTCATCAATTTTATTTTGATTTTTGTTACAACAAATAATATCAATATTTATCTCGACATGATTGGGAAGCACAAGGGTAAACCCAATTTTTTTACTCTACAACTAGATTTTCCCAAATAACCGCAACGCTCAGTAGCCACTACTATGAATAGGGTCAGTCAGAGGAGGAGTGGGAGGAAAAGAGGGGTGGAAGGAGAAAGAGAAGGGTGAGAAAGAGGAGGAGAAGAGGGAGAAAGAGGAGAAACAGAAAGAGAAGGGAGAGAAAGAGGAAGTGGAAGAGGAATATCGATGAACGTTGGGGACAGATTAATAACGCGGGGACAGAATGCAGAGAGAACATTAGAGTTAAGCAACAAAAAGTGGGGCCGGCCTTGTGAAGGGTGACCACCCTACTCAATGCAGACTGCAGTCAGTATGGGTGGCGCCAGACAAGTGAGAGAGTGAGAGAGATGAGAGACAGAGAGTATGAGAAGGTAGAATTAAGGGTGAAGTTACATCATGACAAGGGGGTGTTTTGGAATTATATGTCTAGGGGTGGTAGTGTACTGTGTTGTTTCAGGGAAAGGGGATAAGACAGACACGTGACACTTAAAGGGTGAGAAAGAGGGCAGCCGATAGGGAGAAACAGAATGGTAAAGAGTGAGAGAGAGAGAGAATGAAAAGAGGTCAGATAGTCTGAAAACGAAGGAGAAAAGGTGGAAAATATGAATGTGTCAGGAAGAGGAATAAGAAATAAATGAATGTTAGTAGAGAAAAAAAAACGTTACATTATTTTAGTTCAAAAAATGATGAAAACGATGAAGGACGAAAAGAATGTGAATATTTTTTTAATTGCTGATGATGCACACATGAGTCTGAGACTTGTGCGCGGGTAATGAGGTGAACGATTACATAATATATAGTTGCCAGACGGAGGAGCGGAATTCGAACCCACGACCGCTGAAGTTTCGACGCCTCAACCAACTGCGCTAAGCGGCCCGCCATAATTAAACAGAGATATCCACAGAATATAATTCACGTATATAATTAAGAGAGGTAATGTAATTCAACAAAGAGTGGGAATTGAACAAGGTATACATAAATGATAATTATAACCAAATTTTAGAATTATACGTTTGTAAAAATAATGTTACCTTGGATATTAACTGTCTACCTTACCACAAATCAGTCATTGGTATGACAAACATAAAATGTAATGCAACAGCATAATTTATTTATTTGCCATGAATTTTCACAAATGGACTATTGTAAGTTATTTGAAAGAAAACTTAAGGATATTTTGGTTATTGAAAGAAAAATTAAATGCAAGATATATTGAATTTCAATAATTGAGGCTGGAGAATGAATAATAAGACGAAGTTGTCACAACCACATTTATTAAAAATAGTGAGCTACTAGTTTCGGTTGTTACACCATTTTCAATCTCAAACAAACTACTGTAGTATTCATATAACTTGGCAGCGTGTAGCAGATGGGACATGCTATATCTGAACCCAGCATACTGCTGCCAAGTTATATGAAAACTACAGTAGTTTTATTTGTTTCAGATTGATAATGGTGTAACAACCGAAACTAGTACTGCATCTCACTATTCTCAATAAATGTGTTTGTGACAACTTCATGTCTTATTATTCATTATGAATATCTTCCACAATATCATCTTTGCCACTACAAAGAACGATGAAGAAACAAATGATACAAATGTTAATTACTGTATTATCGATTTTCAGTGTTAAATAATAGTAATTTTAAGGAGAGAAAGATATTGAGAATTTATCGTATTTTATTATACAGTATATTTAAATTTTTATTATTATAAGTATTATTACTATTACTCTTGCTATTGCTATTAGTGTTATTCTTATTATTATTATTATTATTATTCATTACGAGATGCAAGAGAAAATTATTGCTAGGATGGTGAAGCTGGGACATATTGTATATTGTAAACGCTACTTTTCATGAATCATAATCGAGTCAAATGAGAAAAAAATCAATTAAAAGAATAATTTTGTTCAAATTCGCATGAAATACTGTCATGATCTTGTATAACGTGAGTTGGCTCGTTACAAGTTGACCTTCATGAGGAAAGGTAAGAACTCAAGGGAGAAAGAGTGTGTGAAGTAGATTAGAAGAGAATCTAGGGAGCAGAGCTGGTCGAAAAGGGAGAGATATCTGTAACGAGAGAGAAAGGAAGAGAGACAGGGAGATAGAGTGAGAGAGAAAAAGATAGTGAAAATCGTTTGTTAGCATGGGCCAACATTACTATAGGGTAAGTTAACAGATAAGAGGGGAGTACTACTTTTTTATATTGTACATCACGATTATGGGGAACGACTTTCTGACAGCTATCTAGGGGAATGCATTACTATTTACCCCATTACATGGGAATCTAGAAGGCATCCCCTAAAAGGCCAACAAAGCGTTGAAAGTCTGGGGAAAAGTGAATTACCCGTGGAAAGTTTTAACTGAATTGTGTGAGAAACAAAAATTATATTCTCATATTTCTATTACAGTGAAATTTAGATGGAGTTATTGGCGTGAAAATTGAAATTATTGAATTGTTAAGGGAAGAATTGAGTATAAATTAATTGATATATAGCCTGAATTAAAAATTAATGATTAAATTGAAAATTGAAGTAAATAAATAACGTCGAAGGCACGACAGAAGAAAAACAAAATTGCAAAATATATTAAAGTTTTGACTTTTTTGAACGCACAGATGTTATTTTATTATTCAACTGTGGTAAGTTAATGAAATGAAAATAAAAAACAAAATAAAATAATCAAACCTAAAGGTTTTGGATCAAAACTTGTGAAGAGAACAGTTTTGGACTCAGGTCTGTTGCATCTTTGCATTTATTGTTACTTTGTCTATAAAAATAAATAAATAAATATTATAATTCACTATAATAATTTTATTAATTCTAGTAATTTGGTGTCCATGACAAACTGCGCGTTTCACTAGTAATTTATAAGTAATTGGTGATTAATTCTATTTACATTTTAACCCCATATTGTATCAATAAACAATGTTTGTTGACTAAACATTTTCCAGTTACAATATTATTATTTACAGTTTAATTAGAGCCAAATTACTGTATTGAATAATAAATTTATTTTAATTGCATTGCAGAAACCTCTTCACTGAGGCTATTCCTGTAATTTTATCACAATATTCATTTCTTATACCTTACTCAAAATTATTAAGTTTTAATATGTATATTTTGTAATTGTACACTTAGGAATTCAACAATTGCAACCTTTCTACCAATAATTTGATATATATATATTTTAGGATTTTACAGTACTTTACTGTCTTCCTTCCTTTAGTCGAGTCCTCCATCTCCGTCTGTCCACCCACTCACCATCCCTCAAATTCCTCATAACCATAGCCTCATCCACCTCATCCCTCCAAGACCTTCTCGGTCGTCCCCTCTTCCTCCGCCCAATCGGGCTCCAATCAGTCACCATTCCAATCCACTTACTGGCACTAGCTCTCCTCGCATGACCATACCACATCAATCTTTTCTCTTCTATGAATTTTATTATATCAAATTCCACCCTCATTCTGCCTCTGATATCCTCATTCCTCACCTTATCCATCCTAGTCAACGCACAGCATCTTCTCCAATATTCCATCTCGACAGCTCTTATTTTACTCTTTGTTTTCTTGTTGGTTACCCACACCTCTGCACCGTAAGTCATAATACTTCTAATAATTGCATTAAATATTCTGTGCTTAGTTTTCTTATGAATATTCCTACTCCATATGACGGGGTGCAACTGCCTTATGCAACTTCTTGTCTGTGCCAATCTCATTTTTATTTCCTCCTCTGTATCGCCGGTTTGCGTGATGGTGAACCCTAAGTATTTGAATTTATTGGCTCCTTTTATTTCAGTATTGCAGTCAATGGCCAAATTTTGCGTGAAATTGCAATTTGTCTGCAAATACTCAGTCTTGTCCATATTTATTTCCAAACCAGCCTTTTCGTACTCTTCTTTCAATTTCCTCATAATTTGATTAATTTCCTAATTTGTTTAATTTCATAATTTGATAAAAATTTCTTAACCAATAATTTGATTAATTCTCGGAATATGTTGTCCATGCCGAACTGCGCGTTTCACTAGTAATTTACAAGTGATTGCAAGTTAAATTTAAATTTCAACACAAAAGTGTATCAATAAAAAATGTTGTTGACAAGGTTTTCCATTATAATTATTAGTTTGATTAGAGCCAAATTACTGTATTTGATAAGAATTTTCTTTTAATTTCATTGCAGAAACCTCTTCACTCGGGCTATTCCTGGTAAACTTCTGTACAATTTTCATTTCTTATACTCAAAATTATTAATTTTTAATAAATATATTTCATTTGTTAGTAAAACACAAAACCATGGTCCTGTAACTCAAATTGTAAGTGTAGTGAAATTTAACAACTTCTGTTTTGTTTAACTATATTTGTTGATATCCCAAAATTGATCACATGAATTACACCTAGAAATTCAACAAATGCAACCTTCCAACCAATAGCCCAATAATTCCAGTTTAAAAGTTTTTGCACACCTTCACAGGACCGAACTACTTAGTTTGGGCAGAACTACTTCAACGACAACCTGAACACTCTATTCATCTGTCTGCTCTAGAACTCATTGAGCTCATTTCTACTCATGCACAGAGAGCCCTTAGTATATTCTTATTTTTTCTTTGTAGTGGCGAAGGTGATATTGTGGAAGGTATCCATAATGAATAATAGGACGAAATTGTCACAACATTTATTAAAAATATTGAGAAACTAGTTTCGGTTTTTATACCATTACCAATCTCAAACAAACTCAGTATCTCAATATTTTTAATAAATGTGGTTGTGACAATTTCGTCCCATTATTCAACTTAGTATATTCCGTTATGATAACGTAGAAATGAGCATACAGTCTCTATTTGTATTCATAACTTCATGTTAGGTTGAATGGTAGAAAAGACTTTATAGTTTTAACTCCGACCAAAAAGGATTTTTTTATTTAATTTTGTTGACATTTCCCCTTTTGCTATGAGATATAAAAGATAAAAAGGAAGATAAGTCTCACACCATATTCTAAACACTATAAGTTGATACAAATTCATACTTTCACGTTATGTCAACGTTTCCCCATCTGTTAGAGATACAGAAATTTGAAAGAATTTCAACTTTTTTACTAACACCAACAAGTCCAAAGCATCTTTCTTTCTAACGGTATATTCCATTAGTGACCTTCAGAGTTCCCCCGCCATACCAGACATACTTTACCCCACCCAACCAACAGGTAAATGACATACAAGTATTTACATACACAGTAAATGCATGTGTTTCTGTGGTAAATGAGCAGTGCTCTCAATAGAGGCGTAACAGGTATCTCCGGAAGCAGTTGTTCTCCACGAGCTCGAGACGAGCACAGACGAATGCTCTCGAACAATCATCACGAGCACCGTGACCAACATTGATAGGCCTAATCGTCAAACAGCTTTCGTGACTAATCGACCAATGGAGAGCAGGATGAGTGCGTAACTTACGAGAAACTGAGTTCAAAAGCAATTATCAAATGTCGACCAGATAAATAGAAGAACAGAGACAAGTAAACAATGAAACGATTCGTTGAAAATCTTTAAAAGTCCTAATGTATTTGAGGTTTTTAAAGAAGTATAATATTTATGGAAGAATGATCTTCTGTATAGAAAAGAATGTGGTCTAGTTACAGACTGTAGGACTAGAGTAGATTCATAGAAAAACATGAATTTTTTTCAAACAAGCAGGTAGCCCGATTTAATTGTATCGGAATATTACTTCTTCTCCGCCAACTCCTCCTTCTCCTTCTTATCCTTTCTTTTCTTCAGTATTTTTCTCTCCTTCTTATCTTATTTTTATCTCCTTTTTCTCCCCTTTTTCCTTCTCCTTCTCCTACATTTTTTCTCTTCGCTTACTCTTTCATCATCTCCATCTTCACCTATATTTCCTTCTCCTTTCTTCTCTTCACTTACTCATCCATCATCTCCTCCTTTTTTTCTCTTCTTTTCTCCTTCTTCTTATTTTCACATTTATTTATTTATTTCTCCATTAATTTATTACAAAAACACAATCAAGATACAACAGGCACATCCCACTACCGATTTCTTCACAAATTTTCAATTAAAAAGTCAAAATTTTAGGTTATGACCAAGTTTACCTAGAAATTTCTAGGTAAACTTGGTCAAGAAATATAAGAAAAACAAGAAATACAAGAAATATAAGAATTAATTAATTCTCATATTTCTTGTTCCATAACGAAATACGTTGTCAATATTGGGTATTCACTTTGTAGGGGTGCAGATGAGACCATAGACCCCGATTCCGTATTGACTTTTTATTGTAAATTTAACAACGACCTGACTGAGTGAGTAGAAATATTGTTTATTCACAATTAAAATTGCCTGCAAGTCGTTAAATTTATAAAAAAAGTCGATAGAAATTTCACTTTGAAGTACAATTCCTGATTCTTTCCAAAATATGGATATTAATTTAGATGTTCTCTTTAAAAACGAAGCATTAAACTGGCCAATAGCCCAAAGAAAGTGAATATAATTATTTCTCTCCTTTATTCACATACAGTGGAACCTTGATAAATCGAACCTCAATAAATCGAAATCCTTGATAAATCGAATTTTTCCAATTCGCCTAGAACTTGCTATCCTACCACCATGTTATTTTACCTTTATAAATCGAAGATTTCATGGATATTACCTTGATAAATCGAAGTTTTTGGATCTATTGAGCTTTAATACTAACCTCTATAATTCGAAGGTTCGGCAGAAAACCCTTTATTATTCGAAGTTTTGCAGTTTCGGACCTTTATAAATCGAAGTTGTAATAAGACAACCTTAGTAAATCGAAGTTGCATGCTTATTGGATAAGATTCTGAAAAGGTAAGTGTTTTGAACCTCTATAAATCGAAGTATTTTAAGATGGACCTTGATAAATCGAACCTCAATTAATCGAAATCCTTGATAAATCGAATTTTTGCCGTTCCCCTTGAGATTCGATTTATCAAGGTTCCACTGTATATTCTTCACATCTTCCTCTCTTCTCCTTATTTTCTTTCTTCACTTTATTCTCTTCTTCTTCCTCCTCCACTATATATTCTTCACATTTTCGTCTCTTCTCCTTATTTTCTTCTTCTCGTCTTCTTAATGTCTTTCTTCACCTTTTTATCTTTTTCTTAGTCCTCCTCCTCCTGCTTCTCCTCCATGTATTCTTCACATCAACCTCTCTTCTCATTTTCTCCTTCATTTCTTTCTTCTCTTTTCTTTCTTCCCTTTTTCTTCTTCATCTATTACTACCATTCCTCCTTGTTTCAGTTGAAGAGCATTTCTCTCAAGCGTTTTTTTCAGTCGTCCTTGTCCTTCCTATGAGTAGAGCAGATACAGATAAGAGACTAGCTTGTCAGTTGTAAGTCAGAGGAGGAGGACATTATTGACGGTGTTCTAGGTCTAATGACAGACAGCTCGCGGAAGAAAGCGTGCAGAATGCACTGGAATGTGAGAATGGTAATGAGTGTGGAGCAGTCTTCTCTTTTGGAGCAAGAGAGAGAGAAAACTTGAGTCTTTTGTCAACATCAGCTGGTAAAACATACCGGCCGGCAGTGACATTCACTGTCTCTCAACTCTAGAGACAATTCCATCACCCGCAAGAGGTTGCAAATACAACAAATTGACGAAATTGTTACTAACATAGAATTGATATTAAAATTCACGACTTGTAGACGCTGTTTGAATGAGAAAATTATAAATTTACTTACAACTGGAGCATGATTTCGAATGACTACATTCATTCTGTGTGTTACTGTATTATGTG